>ML780249.1:307545-371894 GCA_009831015.1 Picea engelmannii
CAAAAATACTTCTCCCTAGCTATTGATGCAGAAACACAATCTTCAAACAAAGAAGAAAATGAAAAGATTTTTTTTTTTTTTTTTATCAACTCTCAACTAAGAAAAAACAGGCTAAGGGTAAGAGGCCCTAACCTACTGACTGTTCAACCCTAGACTCCAACACCTGAGAGGAACACTTCTCACCACAGGATTGGATGACTGCCCCACCCTGATTGAAAAGCAGCCTGTCAAGCATGCTACTGTCACTGAAACAACACACGTGCGAATGCGTGCTGAGCTAAAACAGAACGCGTGTACACGTGGTCTGCCCTTGTACAGGCCACATGTATGTATAAACTCTAAGACAAAAATAAACACAGGAAGCCTAGACCAGGAAGAGGCCTTTGGTATTGATAACCAGGGTCTCTTGAAGGATTGGATGCTTCTTCTAACATAAAAGAAAAATAATTGCAAGGAATAACAAAACACAACAAGACAAACTGAGACAAGACTGTGAACCAGCTAGACTAAGAAAGGATCCAAAAAAACCCCTGAGAATGTATAATTCTGATAGGGAAGAGGAAGAATGCCTCTCAAGCTCTCTGAACTCCTACACATTACTGAAACCTCTACAGCTAGTGTTCACATGCGGGCTGCAAGAGATTAGGGCACGGGTACACGCGTGTAGGCCTTCTGTAGGCCGCGTGTACCTATGTGTGCCCAATAATTACTGTCAATCAACAGTCAAGGAAAAACTGGTATAAAGAACCAAGTTCCCTGCTAGCTCAGACCTAACAGAAAACAGACAGACAAATAAACAGAAAATCTAATCCTTTAAACTACCCAAAAACCTCAACTAAATCCAGAAACCCTAAAGAGTATCTTCCCCAGTACGGTCGCCAACTCTGTTGTTGGGAAAAATACCCTACGGACTAGCAAACTAGGGTCAGACTTGCATGCAGATTTTGACCGTAAAGAAATCACTTTTTAACCTACCACCCAGAACTTAAACCCCTCTTTCACAATACATGCATGGAAAGGAACTACTAACCTTTTTACTGATGTTTGGTGTAGATCCTTCGTTGCGCTTTGCCCGCTTGCTTGTGTTGCTCCTTCCAAAGTTATCCTGCGACCAAGACAAACCACTACGCATGCATGCTACTTTTCTACTTGAGGGTTAGAAATTAAGCATAAATTACACAAACCATATATAACTCATGCATTGGGACGGGAAAAGTATTCTTTTATTATTTTCAAAATGAATCAACTTACAATCAAAGTCGAGACCGGCCACCACTCCTTGATCCTGATCCTAGGCTCCTCCTCTTCTTTTGTCCTCCAACTACTTTGTGTTAATTCTCCTTAGGCTTGCGGAAAGGATAAACGGTTGGGACAATGGATTCAACAAATGGGCAGAGTTTCTTCGCTATAATTTCCCCCCTCCAAATGGTACCCCTACCCCTTCTTTTATAGGCTATAAGGAGCTAGGGTTTTGGACGAACTCTCGGCCATGCATGGCTGGGAGTTTCAGTTAACTGACCCATAGCTTTTTGTCCCGTCGGAAAATTTCCTTTTTTTCGTGATTCTGAAGGTACACGCAGGCTGTAGTGGGCCTGCTAGCGTGTACTTTTTTATACACGTGGGTTGTAGTGGGCCAGCTAGCGTGTACTTTTAAAAATGGAGTTTTAGAAGATTTGTTCAGTAGTTTTTGGCAAAGAAGGGATATGAGTTGGCCTGATTCCAGGTAAGCATGTGTGGTGCAATTTAGGGTTATAACATATCTTCAAACACTTTGGAATGCTTATCAATTATCCCTTGGAGATCTAGAGGAATAGATGGCTTAGATGTTTGAACACCTAGTGAGCATAGTTGTGCAATAACACCTTGATGCCCCTTTTTCAATAATTTTTTCATTCCATTAGAGCTTATCACCTTACTGGGTTTCCTTGTGATACCTTTTAACTCAATTTATTTTCCTTCCAATGAAAATTTCATGAAAAGTTCTTGAAAATTAAAAGCCACTGTTCCTAATTATTGTAACCATTGGATTCCTAGTACAACATCAACACCACCCATGGGTATAGAAATCATTGGACTATTCATTACATAGTCCCCCATAGTAAGATTGATCTTATTTCATTTTCCTGAGAAATTGATAGTTCCTCCATATGCAATCATTACTTGAAACTCTGGCGCTGGATATACAAAGTAATTTAGATCTTTGGCTAATTTATAGTGAATGAAATTATGAGTATTGCGAGAATCAATTAGGTCTATTACCTTTTTCTTTTTGATATATCCTTCGATATTAAGGGTTTGAGGAGTGCTAATTCTAGCCAATGCATTACAAGATATCGTGTGACTCAACTCTTTTGATGAAATTGCTTCTATGTTTTCATCTTGAGATGGTTCTTGTTCTTGTCCTTGTTCTTCTTCCTCTTCACAATCTATGTAGAATAATTTCTTCTCACCACACTTATGTCCCTTACTATACTTGATGTCACAATTAAAGCATAAACCTTTTGTTTTGTTTTCCTCCAATTGTTGAGGTGTCAACCTTGTACGTTGAGGTGTTTTAGAAGAAGGAGAATTATTCTCTCTATACATGTTAGGATTGGTCCTTCTAGTAGCCATAGCCATATTTTTAATTTCAACATTTCTTGTCACCCTAAGTGCATTCTCCAATGATTTGGGTTCCCAAAGGCGAACCTCATGTTGAATGTTATCTCTTAAAGTTCCTATTACTACATCAATCAAGTGCTCATATGGAATATTTGTTACCTTTATATTCAATCTTTGGAAGTTCTCAATGTGCTATGTAACTGAACCCTTTTGTTTGAGATTTATCAATTGGCTAATGAAGGTATTGCTCCTTGTATCCTCATAGTGTGCTATCATTTCTTCCGTGAAAATTTTCCAAGTGACGAGTGATTTTCAAGAACAAATCCATCTATACCATACAAATTGATTGGGTTCTAAATACAAAGAAGCAATTCATACCTTTTGTGTATCTGGCACATTATGTAGATCAAAGAATTGCTCCATCTGAAGTATCCATGTGATAGGGTCCTTGCCATCAAACTTCCTCATATCGATATTAGGAATGTGGTTGGTCTTCAACCCAAAGTTAGAGTTTCTCCATTCTTGATTCACCTTCCTTGTGTCCTCATCATGAATTTCATGGGATACATTTTCACTTTTAGGTGTCCTCTCTATCATGAAATTTTTCAATCTTTCCATGATCTCCTCTTTTAAACCATCCATCTTTGCCTCCAACTTAGCTTCCATGTCTTGTAGTTCATCTTTTGTTACTATCTTCTTTTGTAAATCATTTATATCCCTAGGCATTTCTTCACCTTCATCAAGAGTCCAAGTGGGATTGTCTGGAGGCTTATTTGGTGTAGAAGTTCCCTTTTTTGGTGGCATGTTGGCCAAGTATCACTCAAAACCTTGATTTTGAGGTGGTTCTGCTAGACAAACCTTGATTTTGATGTGGTTCCTTTTATTGTATCTCCAAAATTTCGACCCTTCTGAGTATGAAATTTTATTTTTTGTAGGTCTCTGATATTTCTTCTTTGAAATTCCATAGGTCTGATCAAAATTGGATGTGCCAAGTGGAATTTACAGTAACTTCCCCACAACTTGTTGATTTTTATCCTTTACAGGAGATCTCACTTGTATAGCTTTCTATGCGCAAAATAATTGATATAAAATTCTGAAACTCATACCATAACTACTAAGGTTTGTCCACTATCCAGTGCAACTAGTCTCACTCAATTTGGATACTCTAGGAAGAATTCATGATTGTTTTACCCAGAACACCTGCTTGAGACTAGTTAATAGGACTAGTCAGATACCATATCGTCCATAGGGTGTATCTACAAATTTAAGATGACGCATAAGCTGAAATTGTTACACAGATACCTTACTAATTTATGTGAATAGCCTCTATATTTTAGGGTTTGAAACATTACATAAAACATTTTATAACGAAAATTCCGTAATGACTCAATTCAGGATGATTCCATAACCCTATATTAGAAAGGATTTATATCCAAAATTATAAGGATGCAAGAGCTGACATTTTAACCCAACGTACCTTGGTCTATATACTAAATATCCTCCAATCCATTCCTTCTGAATAATTGTAGAAAAAATGTTATAGCAAAAATTCCAAGGTGTCTCAGATGTGGCAACGAAACCCCAAGATCTTGAGCTCTGATAACATATGTTAGGAACTAAATATCAATATAGCATAGAAAAACCTCAGAATAAGTAGTCAACGCCTTGAAAAAGAGATAAATTTAGATAATAAGCCTCTTCGAGGGGGCAACCTCCATATGCCCACATAAATTTTCAATTACAAGATGATTCAAAATGAAAATGTCTCCTTGGTATATATAGGAGACTAGGAGGTATAATTACAACTAATGGACTAAAGACGACATAAATAAAATAACATTACTAATATAATATGTCCCAATTAAGGGGTAATGAGCCACTATTTAGGGCTTAACATAAAACAATCATCGATAGTCGATGCCCATTGTTCTTTATCGAGATTGGGGAAAATCCAGAAGGATCACAACAAACATTTCAACCGTGATAAATTTATCTCTGATCGTCGATCCCCAATGTGTTTTGAGCATCGTGACTTTTGCAAGGGAGCCGATCTGAGAGCACTTGGGTAGGTTTATCGTCGATAGTCGATCCTTGACACTTTTCAGCATCGACAAGTTAGGATTTGGTTTTCGAACGAATGTCTTAAAGAAAGTCTTGAATTTGATTAACACCAACAAATTAAATCACCAGTCTCAAACACCACATGTCTTTACCAGGTAAGAGTGTTGTACGGTCTAGTTCTATCCCGAATCATTTTTGGTTCCCTAGGTCCTAGTCACACCTCTGAGTCAGCTTGGCCACATCAACACTATATGGTAAGATCGATCGGTGTCAAAGATTTTGTAGGATGATATCAACAAAAATATTCACAGCACAATCCCGACCCCTGATCCACCAACTGAAAGAGCAGAACGATGGGATGTTTTCGACATTAAATATGATCAGATCTTGGACATTTAGGGAACTAGTTAATTCTCGATCCTACATTAGTTTATACCCCATGCGCCAATTAGACGACAACATATTTAAATCATCGATAGACTACATTACCACCCGCCCCTCCGTCGTCAACCCACGATGAATTTAAGTTTAAACTCCTTTGAAGATCCGACGACATATTTGTTGAAATTTCCCTCATAACCTGAATTGAATGGCTAATGCAACACGGTAAGATCATCCATGTTTAAATCTCTAGAACCATTGTGAACAAATTCATTATGCGTGTAAGTGAATTCTAGAGCATCCGAAGGAGCAGAGCAAGCAAATTGAGACTATATTGACCCTTTTGATTATCAAAAATAGGTTTAACAAGCTTCAAAGGTATGTATCCAAGTCTATCAATTAATTGATTATAATTTATATATGTTCATATGGTTTCTTACATAGTCTCTAAAATATTCTCTAGTTTCAGGAAGAATGTCATCGAGAAATCCAACCACCAGACGCTCGTCGGGAGCACCAAATATGAAAGAAACAAAGATAAGCAAAGTTTCTTCTCTGGGGACCACGAGAAAGTTGGAGTACACCCCTAGGGAGGATCCTATCATCAAAACAACAACAAAGAAATATTTCGTCCAGCCTCCGTCCTTTGGTATTCTTGAGAAGAAAATTCCAATATTCCTACAACAAATTCACGAGTGAGCAACACCTTTTTACTGCAAGGATAGACAACTTCCAAGAAGAAACCCTTATGGTGCTAGCGACATGCAAAGACATGGAAAGATGGTATGAGAAATCCCACCAAGTGGTGGAAATAATTGATTACATCAACGCAGTTCAAAAGGGTTGAGACGCTAAAGAGCATGACATTCAGGTGCTAAGAGGTAGCATCATCGATTGTATAAGGAAGTCCATCGAATACTGGGTGAATATGGCCCAAGAACTTTAGAAGGAGATTTAAGAGAATTGGGCGGATTGCGAAATAAGTTGTACCAAGATCAATTGGGAGATGAGAGACATCGGTCTCCCATAATTCGGCTCACCTGAGGACTTTGTCGACTTGCATGACATAGTCAAACAACATGTAGAACAAGACTCATCGTGGACTACAAAGATAGCAAAGGTAGAAAACATGGCGCCAGGTCAGGTACAATAGTCCATGGACCACCCGATCAAGGTGTTGAGCTCTAAATATGTCCTAAAAACAACCTTAGTCTGACATTAATTTATCAACTGAGGATTCATCTTTTCTTCCAAGAATATTAGCAAAGTCTATGCAGATAGTTGTATAGGTTAAAATCGTGTAGTTAAAGAAAATCCGAGTTTATCAATAATCAAGTTCCTCACACATTCATTAAAAATTGTGAAACTAAGAACTCACTCAACAGAATTGTAATCTGATCACTAACACACTGTGAATTAAAACATCAATCAATTTTCTGAATTCATCTAACTAAGAAACTATAATTTAATCTGTGAAAACACTTAGTGAATCGACCTATCAATGATTATTTAACCTACTGGAAAAGAAACAACGAATCATTGTAAAATTAAGAAGGAACAACAAACGTGAATTTAAGCGAAAGGAACAACAAATGTGAATTTAAGAGAAAGGAACAACAAATGAAAATTTATTAAAATTAACAATGTATGCAAAAATGAGAGGAAATATCAAGCAATAAAATAACAAAAATGGGAAATAGAACAACAATGAATCACCTTCAAATGAAACATCTATCTTCTATAATTGAATACCATAACCAATTTATAAAAGAATCAATACACTCATGAATTTATCTTAACTATTGCAAGGAAATTCAAATAAAAAACTAAAATAGAATTGATACGATTATAGATGAGACAGTAACTCCTTCTGACTGGGCCCATGGTCTTTAGAAGATACTGCTGCTAAAAAATCAGTACGCAAAGATGATAAAAACGCTCAAGGTTTTCATTAATTCCATACCTGGTAAATCATTTACAATGGACTGCTTGTACAGAGCAATTCAGAGATCTGAATGCTTGGATAAATTTCCTGAATATTTCTCTATTGTTCATCATCCTCTATATATTACAATGTCATATGTAAATAAATCTATCCTGAAGATTGAGGGATCCTCAGGATTGCTTTTACTATTTAGAAAGATTAAAAAATAAATAGTCAATATTCTTCAAAACTTCTTTATGCTTGATTCCTTTGATCTTCAACAGCTTATGTATCTTCAGGATATGTTTAATTATCTTGAGGTAACATCAATTGTCCATTTTCTGCAATAAAATCAAACAATTCAAACCAAAATTCAGAAATCATCTAATATCACTCAATAATATTTCTAGAAGACTTTTTAATCATTTTCTTTCCTAATTACTTCTAGTTAATGGAAAATTCAATCAAGGATGTATCATAAACCATAGAAATAAGGAGCATATTTGTACCTTTTTCAAAACTCAACATACCCCCCATCTTGCCTTTTTGCATGTCCTCATGCAAGCAAAGAATTTACATGTAAAGTAGTGATACTGAAAGGAGGAGAGGTCTTTTCTCCAGGTTTCCTAAACCCATGCTTACCTTTAAGCACTTCAAAAGGAACATCTTCCTCCTTTTTACGAAGTTCATAATTACTCTGATAACCATATGGAGGATACCAAATAATGGGAGGACTGTATCTGCATCCAATCCAGGCAGGCCCTTCATTTAGGATCATTCTGGCATACCTCTCTAACTTGAAGGTGGCTGCGTGAAATTTTTTGAAACCAAAGGGTTCCCTGTTCTTGACTGCATTTGAGGATACATCCCATCTTAGTTTGGCAACAAAAATGGATTATTCTTTAATCTCTTTGAAATACTATAGACCTGAATGTACAACATGTTTATGGATTGGAGATAAAGATTCTACAACATTCTCTGTTTTCATGAATGTTTTGTCCTACATAATTGTTTTAAGGTTTTTAGAAGGTTCCCCTCTTATCCATAGGTCTAACCTAGTCTCCCTTTTAATGAAAACCTTGTGTGCTTTAGCCCACCTGGTTTGGTTTTTGGAAAAGGACAAGAATGTCTGAAACTGTATGTCCCCAATGAAAGGAATGAGGTTCTCATTTTTGTTATCTCCTAGGATGAAGTTGTGAAGGTATAGTTCACATAGAAAGTATTGAACTCCATCCTCTTGTTCTCTAAAACATGAAACAAAATCAGGAACAATGGTAAAATCAAAAGGTTTTCCTTATCTAATATTTATTATTCTCAGCATCAGATAATGGTCTAATAGAAATAAAGTGTAATTAGTAGTAGGGGCCCTGAAAGGTACGATATCAGAATAAACAGAGAAAATTTCTTCAATTTGCTCCAAAGATCCATCTAGATGGCCCTATAATTTCAACACCTTTCCTTGAGCTCTGTTGAGCTTAGAAACGGTATCATTCTTTGTTTCTGACATCGATTTAAGTTTTTTTACAACTCTCTAATGTTCTGCCATTGTTACCATTTCACTTCTGCATTGATTCAAGGTTTGTTGTGATTGCACCAGTTCTTCTTCCAACCTGCTAATGATGGCATCATGTTCACGGGGCTGATATTATTCTTCATTCTGAACAACTATATCTATTGTTGTTGGATCATCTGTCTGGGTTCCTATTTCAATTGTTTCCAAAGGAGCAAGAAGATCTATAGGAAACACTCCTTCAGTTTGAACAGTTGTTTCTTCTGTGGCTAGAATCTCACTCTGAGTTTTTGTTTCAACTGTTTCCAAAGGAGCATGCAATTATGTTTGTGTTCCAGCAGAATTGGTGTGGACTGTTCTTCTGGGAAGTGGATTTATTCTATGTATTCTAGGCCTCTTGGATTTCTTCTTCTCATGGGCCTTATCAGCCTGTTCCAACTGCTTCCTAAGTTGTCTAATGATTTATTTTAATCTGCCAACTTTTTTTTTTAATACTTTTATCCTCTTAACCCTTTTCCTCAATATCATGTTCTTATGTTTTAATTTTCTAATTTTATTATTTCCTTTTCCTACTGTTTTCTTCTGTCTATGAGGAATTTCGAGGTCTTTCCCACCTTGATCAGCTGGTGACTGCTCCTCTATTTCTTATGGATTCTCTGTTTGTTCTAAAGGAATATTTACCTCAATGTGAGGTTCTAGCTGTTATTTTCCTTTAGGAGATGGTATCTCCATATCAGGAAGGTCCAAGACCAGGTTTGAAAGGGAGGAAGTTAGTGCTTGGGGTTATCTAGACCTGGTTGTGTCTTCAGCAATTGATGTCCCTAAATTTCCCAATTATTGAGCCATATCTACTTCGTAACTTATGAAGAACTATTCTGTAAGGCTTTCGAGTCATGGCTTCCCTGTCTGTACAGTTTCCTGATTTTTCTCCTATGAGTGTTGTTTTGTCTGTGCAGTTTCATGAGTTTCTTTAGGATGAACTGTCCTTTTACCCCTTCTTCTTTTCACAGTAGAGGTTTTAGTAAAAACAATTGTTCTTTTTCTCTTATTCTTTGATGTTTCTACCTGTATGGTCTGGGTTTCTGCCAGCTAGATGGGGTGTGCTTCAATTTCAGGTTGAGGTACTGGAACTCCCATTTGGGCATTGTCTCCTCCTACATAGGTTGCTTCAATTTCCTGTGGGGGAATTTCATGGTGCATTTCAGGTTGTTCAATTTGCAGGGGTTAAATTAAATCTCCCCAAGTGATTTGTGTTTGGCTCAAGGCCCTGCATACTATTAATTTTACTATTCCATGGTGACTAATTATATTCACGAGGTCTTTGGTCTTCTAGGTCCTTGCAGCAACTTCATGCAACATGGAATTTAGAAAAAATGCCAAATTTATTACTGACCTTTGTTTTAGTGCTGCTAGAAGTTTGAGGTGGCACAGTCTCACCACATTGTATCTCCCATCACATGCGATATATCTCTGAATTACTCCTGGTGACTCCCTCCATGGATCACTAAGAGCAGAGGGGTTGAGTCCTTTCCATTTTTTGTCAAGTTCTTCTCCTGGTTCTATGAAAGACTCCACATCCTACTTGAGTGTTGTGTATTTCTCGATCCACTGTGTGCCTACGTTTGGGAGGCATGTTACCTCCGCTATAATTTCCTCAGTGACCAAAATTTGTATGTCTCGAATCACCGATAATCCCCTCTATAAATTATGGAAAAATGCTATCCTAATATTTATGTCATATACCTACAACTTGTTGAAATATTTTTTCCACCCCAGACGATGTAAAATTTCCCTTGCGTGTTTGGTTACTTGCAGCAATGTGGGCTCTCGATGGATGCTTCGACCACCCATGTCCTCTGTAAACAGGTCAACACATCTATCGTTCTCGGCCGCAGACTTGGTTAGACCAACTTGTGAGAAAATATTACCATAAATGGTAAAAATTACAGAACGGAAAACACATATAGAAATATGAATTGTGTCATTAATTGAAATCATTATGATCTATCAATAAACGTGAATATTATCTGCCCCCTGATAAATGAAAAGGCCAACCTCGACCATCGATATGTGTGAGTGTAATGATGGCAGGTAGTTCAAGTGAGGGATAATTACTACATCGTCGTCGCCACTAGGAGAACAATCATTAATAACCCTAAAAGGCACTTTAAAGGTAATCATGAACAAAAATCACTTCTTTTGTGGGAAATACACGTTCAAAATACCTATATTCAAAAAACATTTAAGGAGAAAGATTCTGGATAGTCTAAATTTTTTCACGTGTTATAAATAATCCACATATCATAACTTTGTTATGTTCCCTTGTTATTGAATATAACCAGAATGATAGCCTATTTTTAAGAAAGGAAGTCTAGGAACACACAAAAATCTTAGTGTATTTAATATAAACTTCCATACCATAGACAGAGCCACTGCTGCCAGCAGGCGTCCATAGCCTCGAAAGGGTTTCCTTTTAACCCATAGATGAGCCTGTATCCTTATTAAATAGTTTGAATCATCTTTTCCCAAAAAAACCACTATCCTAGTTTGGTAGCTAGATAACGATAATGCCACTCACTATATTGTAACCTAAGTGAACAAGACAACTCGTGATGAGACCTCTTGTCCTTTGATGAAAAAAATGCCAAAGTCCATTTCCCTAGTGTGGTGGCCATAGTGGGAATTTCACTTATGTTATTATCTTATGATCGTGGTAGTTTTGCTCATGATGAGACCCCCTATCCTTTGTGGGAGAAGTTTATTTTTATTATTTAATTTTAATTTTAATTTTTTTTTTTAGGATTTATTAAGGGAGGCTCATCTACTCCTTAAGAGTGTGGGATGGCATAAGAAGTGTAAGAATTCCTAGTAAAAAATGTGTCTTAGACTCATTATTATATGAAGGAAAATTATCATTCAAGTATACATATATATATGGGAAAGAAACGAATTATGGTGGTCAAGGATTATGAACAATATTAAGATAATTCATACAAATCAATCCAAAAAACAATTCGATAAGGTATTCTAGATAGTCCACAAAATAAAATGACAAATCGTTACTATGATAATTAGAAGTGGTGCTGAAAATTAGTTAGTGAAGTTCATACCCAAAGGAGTGGCTAATTGTATCAGAAGGACGTGTTGTTGGTGAAAAATCATTATTTTTAAAGGAAATGAAAAACAACAGGAACAACAACTATTTCTTTTCGAATGAACAACGCTACCCAGAAAGAAGGGACAAAAATTGTGACAAAGGGAACGACAGCTATTACATTCAAATGAACGATACAACTTGCAAAAGGGAATGAAAATCGCAACAAAAGGAACGGTAGTTGTTCGTTTCAAATGAATGATACTACTCACAAAAGGGAATGAAAATCACAACAAAAGGAATGACATTTGTTCCTTTCAAATGAACGATACTACTCGCAAAAGGGAATGACAATCACAACAAAAAGAATGACAATTGTTCCTTTAAAGTGAACGATACTACCCGTAAAGGGAACAACAATCACAACATGGGAACAATAGTTTTTCCGTTCAAATGAACGATGCTACCCTCAAAGGGAACAACAATCGCAACAAAGGGAACGACAGTTGTTACGTTCGAGTGAACGACAACAATGATGTTCAAATTTTAACCATCTAATTAAGTAATTGGGAACATCCCATAGACATTTTTGTTTTAGTGAATCTAGGATTGATTAGTCAGTAACTAAATTCGTTCAATTTTTAGTGTTATGCATTCATTTTCTATTTATTACAGCTGCGCATTCTTTTAGTGCAATCACCTGAATTTTTGTTGCGGAACATGACATATTCATTTCCTATGTAAAACAAGGTTTCTATTCGATGGTTTTTTAAAAGTGAGACAGTAGAAATTTGAAGTTTGAATAAGGAACAGAAAAGAGTGCTAATTATATTCATTACAATCATCTTTTTCGGTTTTTGTTCTCCAAATTTTCTTATAATGACTTTCCAAGGAAGTAAAAAAACTAAAAACTCAATCAAACCTTTAAATAAAACTATATACAATATGTATAGTGGTTGAAGAACAACAGTTTCATGGAACTTAAGTTGTTGGGTTACCTTCCCAACCAGCTAAAATTTGAACAACAACATCACTACTTACTTCTTGGAAAAAGTATTCTTTTGACAGTGGCTAATGGTAGAGTCATAGTCGATGTCCATTTATATGAAAAGGAGAACCAGACCCATCGATGGTAACTAAAGTGACAGTTCCATTATCATGAACTTCATTGATTTCATATGGTCCCAGCCACCTTGTCTACAATTTTCCAGGAAAATCTTGAAATATGGAATCATAGAGAAGCGCCCAATCACCTTTCTGCAATGATTTCTTCTTGATATGCTTATCGTTCCAGCTATCTCTCTACTGCTGAATAAAAAATTTGTCATGAAGGGTGAACATGCGTGCTTCATATAAATAGTTAAGTTGTTGTAAGTGTTGTGTGTGTGCCTCCATAATATCCAATCCAATTTCTTGGGCCATTCTTAGAGTCTTGATCTCAAATTCAATTGGAAAAATAGCTTCTTTGCCAAAGACCTAATGATAAGGAGAGTAGACAATAGTGTTATGTCACGTTGTGCGATAGGCCCATAAGGAATTTGGAAGCTCGGCTGCACAATTTTGACAGTTTGTTGAGACTGTTTTTGTCAAGATTTCCTCCAAGACTTTATTGGTACTTTCCACTTGTTTGTTTTCCCGTGGGTGGTATGGGGAGGTAACTATGTGTTTAATGTGATAATTGCGTAGAGTGGTCATGATTTTATGGGATGTAAATTGTGACCCTCCGTCAGTTATTACTTCCCTGGGTAATCCATAGCGTACAAATAATTTAAAGAGAAACTTAATGACTGCTTCCTCAGTTGCATTTGGAAAAGACACTGCTTCTACCCATTTGGTCATGTAGTCTGTTGCAACTAGTATATAATCTTTCTGGTTTGATTTTGGGTTGAAGGGGCCAACAAAATCTAGTGCCCATCTATCAAAAGGTTTTTCCACCACTTGTGCTTGTAGGGGAATTTCATTATCTTGACCTGGTCGACCCATCCTCTGAAAGTTGTCGCAGGCCTCAACATACTTCTTTGCATCTTTAAATATTGAGGGCCAATAATAGCCCATCTATAAAATCTTATGCCCAGTTATGTGGTCTTCAAAATGTATACCACTAGGCTCATCATGACCCTCCAACAATACATCGTAAATTTCATCGTCTCTAACACATCTTCAGATCTCAAGATCAGACCCTGTGTGGAAAACATATCCACCAATCTAAGTGAACCGTGCACTGCATTAAACGATTAGTTTCCTTTCTCTTGATGACATGTGTGGTGATAGTTTCCCAACTGCCAGATAAATCTCCACATCATCATACCAAGGTGTCTTAATAGTGACAGTGAACAACTATTCGTCAGGGAATTGGTCCTCAATTGTCAAAGAGTTCTCTGTTTTTGGTACGCGGGACAAGAAATCTGCAACGCGATTTTCTCTTTCGGGTTGATCCTTGATGGTGATGTTGAATTCCTACAATAGTAATAACCACCGAGTAACCCGTCCATTAGTAATAGGTTTTTTAGCTAAATATTTAATAGAAGAATGATCAGTATACAGAATAACTGAATAGCTCGTTATATAGTGGTGAAATTTATTAATAGCATGTATAACAACTAAAAAATATTTTCTGTTACTGTGTAATTTAATTCAGCGGGAGTAAGATTTTTTCTAATAAAATAAATAGCATAAGGTTTCTTGTCTTCTTATTGTCCAAGGACAAAGCCTATGGAGATATTTGATGCATCTTTAGAGATGTGGAATGGTAATTTCCATTTTGGTCCTCTTAGCACTGGTGTTGTTGAAACCATACTTTTGAGTTTTGCAAATGCAACATCACACTTATCAGACCACTGGAATTCCACATTACCAGTTAAATCATGTAAAGGTGCATCTATCTTTGAAAACTTTTCTATGAATCTGCGATAATATCCTGCACAGCCAAGGAAACTGTGTACCTCAGTTTGTGTACTAGGTGTAGGAAGATTAAGGATTACCTCTATTATTTTTGGGTCTACCTTGATTCCATATGCAGAAACATAGTGTCCTAGTACCACACCTTCAGTCATCATCATATGACATTTCTCATGACTCAAACATATTCTAGTAGCAATGCATCGTTTGAGTACCTTCTCCATATTACTTAGAGCTTGATCAAAGTCAGTGCCATAAAGGGTGAAATCATCCATGTAGACTTCAAGTCCTTCATTAATCAAATCATAAAATATGCTTAAAATAGCTCTCTGGAATGTAGTTGAAGCATTATATAATACAAAGGGAAATACTCTATATGTGAAGGTACCCCAGGGACATGTAAATGTAGTTTTATCCTGGTCTTCTCGAGCAATCTGAATCTAATTATAACCGCTAAAGCCATCTAGGAAGGATAAAAATTGCTTCCCTGCTAAATTATCAAGGACCTGATCAATAAAAGGTAGGGGAAAGTGGTCCTTATGGGTATCTTCATTGATTTCTTTGTATTCTACACAGATCTGCCACTTTCCATTCTTTTTGGGGACGATTACTAGTGGAGAGACCCACCGACTGTATGAAATATGATATATGAAATGTACATGCAACATTTTCTATAACTCTTCTTTAACAACGTCCCTAAGGTGAGGATTCAATCTTCGTTGGGGATGTTAGATGGGTCGGGCATCTTTTTCAATATAGATATGATGTGTACAGAGTTGGGGATCAATTCCCTTCAGGTCAGGGCACTCCCAAGAAAAAGCCCATTGATATTTAGAAAGGATCTGAATCAATTTTTGTTGTTGTTGCTCATTTAGATTAGCATTAATATTCAGAAACCTCCCTGGTGCAACTTCAACTGAAATGTTGTTATGGACAACAATAGTGGGAATATTTTGCTCCATCAGTTCTTCCAAAGGATCTCCCTATGCTTCATTCTCTAAAACTACTTTTATCATTTGACATGTTGGATTTCCTATAACGGTTGGGATATTAATGAAGCTATTGATCACATCATCTTCTAGTTGGTTTTTGAGCCCAAGAGCTACTTCCAGTGTGAGAGGAGATCATAGGTTTTCTTCTGGATATCTAGGTGGTTGCAATTGTTGATGTATAATAGGTAGACTCGGTTTAGCTGGAGGATACAGGGTAAGGTTATTTGTAGAATTTCCTCTAGAAATTGTCATGTTTCCTGTACGACATCCTATGTATTCATCCGTTGTTGCTAGCCATGGTCATCCCAATATTAATGGGTTTCTATCAAGTCTACTTCTTGTGTTGATAATGAGGAAATCAACTAGGTATTCCCAAGAGTCGACCGAAATTTTTGTATCTTGTAATGTTCCCACTGGTTTAACCACCGATCTATCAACCAGTTCTAACATATTTCTCTATTGTTAATCATCCTCTATATATTACAATGTCACGAGTAAATTAAGCTATCTTTAGGATCGAGAGATCCTCAGGATTGCTTTTACTATTAAGAAAGATTACAAAATAAAGATTCAATATTCTTCAAAACCACTTTATGCTTGATTCCTTCGATCTTCAACATCTTATGTATCTTCARGATATCTTTAATTATCTTGAGGTAACAACAATTGTCCATTTTCAGAAATAAAATCAAACAATTCAAACCAAAATTCAGAAATTATCTAATATCACTCAATAATATTTCTAGAGGACTTTTTAATCATTTTMTTTCCTAGTTACTTCTAATTAATGGAAAAGGAAATCAAGAATGGATCATAAACCATAGYAATAAGGAGAATATTTGTACCTTTTTCACAACTCAACACAAGGATCGGACAATATTATAGCAGTTAAGTGCTAAAGTAGTCAAGTATCGAGCACAGGGAATGGAGACAAAGGAGATCCTTTTGGCTTCGATGGATCAACACATATTATCATATGCCAACACATGTGAGGAACTCTTCATCAAATGGTCAGAGTATGAGAAGATTCATCCACTTAAGTGAAACCATTTGATGACTCTTAGAATACAGAGAGATGAAAGGGCCCTGTGGCTATGTTTTCTTTTACTTATATTGCACTTTTGATAGATATTTTTAGATAATAATTTGTTATAAATAAGAGGGCCGACCTTTTAGAAAAGTTCGATGGTTTTTGCAAAGACCCTAATTTTTGGAATTGTAAAGAACTACTTCAAAACTGCCTTAATTGAGAAGTCGTGTTTAGGACCGAAGACAAGTTATTGTTTTACATCAAAGGCATGTGTGATTGGATCATAAGGAGGAATTGCCTATGAATTTATCTCATTAATGGATGTTGTAATGAGTAAGAGTTTCAGAATATAATATTCCAGATATAAAAATTATGCAGACTATAAATAAAATGCTAGAAACGACAGATGAACAACAATATAACCAAAACAACACCACAATAATACCAAAATGATACCAGAATAACACCAGAAAGAGAACTTTGATTACTGAGAGAAATTTTCACTTGCCTCTTCGAGGGGGAAACCTCCAGTAGAGTAGATCTCTATTACAATAATATCTGTTAAACCTCAAAATTAGTCACTTCGATAGTGTCACAAGTGTCGTCATTACAAGTGTTGTAAGTGTCGCATCTTGTCCACAAGTGTCGCATATTGAATACAAGTGTTGAAAGTTTCAAAAACATCATATTTCCATATTTCCTATGTTGTGCCTCTAATGACATCACAAAGACACTTAAGGCACCTCGAAGACTAGTTTGGAAGAAGAGAAATCATTTGACGGAGAGTACAAACCTTTTTCCACTGAAAGAACTACTAAAAAATGGATTTTGGAGAGGAGAGCTCCCCTACCCACTATCATGGAGTGATGGCACTCCCTGAGCCTCTTTGGGGGAGTGTTTGAGCACCTTGTGCACCCTTTTGGGGGAGCACTACCCTTTTCTGAGCAAGTTTTGGGTTTGTTGAGACAAATCAGGGAAGAATCCCTCAATTCTTGAAGGTGGTTGGATTCAAATAGATGGTCAAGGCATGATATTAGGGAAGATCCTAAACTGAAGGAGAGGAATACTCAACTTATTCCAAATATATATCAAGTGGTTGGACCTCTCCAAGGTTATATAAGGAGGCCTTCTCATGGTGAAAGGTACATGAGGAAGAGCCTAGAGATTGATACCAAACTTATGATCCTGTAAGTGGTATGAACATAAGAGATTGGAGATGTGACACTTATGATCTCATAAGTGAGATTTCATTAGAGAAATCAGTGTATATTACTTGAGAAAAGGGGTTGGACAAAGAGAACTGGAAGAAGTTGTTGAACCTTCATTCAAAGGATTGTAAGTACTTTTACTTGTTCTCATTAATAATCAATGCTTGGCCTATTTCTTTCAAACTTATGTTTGTTCCATATGCGTTTGTCTGTAGTATATGGATCTATGATTGAGATAATATTAGTAGAGTAGGAATTCCATTGTATCTTTGTTTGTTCTATAGGACCTATTGAGGAGCTCAGGATTGGAGCTTAGCCTGGACTTTGCAAGGACAAATGCCATTAACAAGGTACATATATTTCTTTTTCTCCTTCGTATATTAGCTTGATTATATCTAAAAGGATGTTAGTTTCCATGTTAAGAACTATTTTTTCTTGGTCTTAGGAGTCTAGATACCAAGAGGGAATCCACTTGTCCGTAGCGGGATTCACCTACAACAAAAATTGTCGACTCCACTGGGGAGGAGCTCTGATTTTTGTTTCCATTCCGAGATATTGTTTTGGCCTGTTGCCCACTGATTTGACCTTCTCCATATTGTATTTTTTATTCTTATATTTGTTTCATTGAATCTTTATGTCATCATGATCACCTTGATTGATTGAATTTCCTTGATTTTCTGAGTTTCTAGGATTTTTTATGAGCTTTTGCAACAGAGCGCTCCCCTACCCTTGCTATCAGGGTGCCAACACTCACTGATGGTCTTACACTGAGTGTTGGAGCACTCTAGTACCCCTTACACCAGAGTGCTTCCCCATTTTCAGTTAAAAACCCTCTAGTTTTTCAATTTCTAGGTGCAGTTTTTTCCTTTTGCATTTGCTCAGGGTCTCATACTCTCAGTCCATCTTGGTATTGGCCTTCAACACCCTGTTTTCTAAGGATTCATCATCTTATTTTTTGAAATTTGTCCTTACTTTGCAATAACTCTTTGTCCTTGACGATTTGAAGTCAATTTATCATTTTCTTCTCGTTTATTTGAATGAGTGAAAACTTTGTAACGAGTTTTAAAGGTATATTGCACTTTTTGTTATGATCTTTGAGTCATATTGTATAATATCTTTTTCCTTCCTTTTGAGTTTTTGTCTTTCTCTTTCTTGTTTGATCACAACAAGGGTGTCTTTTGGTTTATGTGAAGTTTGCTTCCAGATTACTTAAATCTCACGACTCTTGAAGTCTGATTAGCATAGGAAGCTTTACATCTACTGGTTATTAGTCACATATAAACATTTTAGCATTGCATTGGATTCCTTATTGAGGACTATTGCATGAGTTCATTTCATCTTATTGTTTGACAGTGAAAGGAAAATCCTTCTCCTTCCCTTAATTAGACATTCATTGAAAGAAAAGATTACTTATCACTTCTTATGCATGTTTTGGGAACTGAGTCATAATATCATCAATCTTCACTCTCATACACCTCTGAGTAAACAACAACCACTAAAATCAAGGCTTAACTAAAATTTATCAGACTTTTTACATCTTTGTTAGCAAACCTACATTAGTTTAAGGTACAAGGCTTTGGAATAGGTTGAAAGGATAACTTTCCAAATCTATCAAACAAAATTAGCATCTTGCGATAGGGAGAGAAAATCCAATTGTCATATAGGCTTTTTGGGGTCCCGTTCTCACATAGGGGTTATGCATGAGGTTGCATTCAAGTGAGTTATGAAGATTATCCCTCCGTGGCCCAACTATTTTTAGTGGTCAGATAGTATATTGGGGGTCACTTGAAGGTATACCCACGATTATGTGTGGGAGCCTCTCGAGTTGATTTCGGACTTGTTATCATGCCCATACATTCCGACTGGAATGTCGACTGTACCCACCCAGGGGCTGACTGTGAATTGGTGACCTTATTAGCCATAATATTTAGGGTCTCACACAAGGTGACGGTGAAGGGAAGTCTCACTGTACCTAGAACAGACGTTGGTCAAACTCACTCGGGCTCCTTGGAGGGTAAATCCACAATGACTGCATAGAAGCTTGCACCAAGGTGTAATTCCTTTAAGAAGGTCACCAACGTAACTGATCCAACCTCTCTATCCCCACCTCTTCCTATTTTGATATCACGACATTGGATTTCATCACAACCTAGTGGTTTCATTGTGGGAAGGTTTTGTTTGATTGTTTTCTTATCATATTCATAGCGTGTGTTGGTTGTGTTAGTTAGTGGACCTTAGGTCGAGTTAGTGTTAATGGCATCAAATCCTGAGAGTACCAATGGATGAACCCCTTCTCCTGGGGAACCTTATACCTTTCCTTCTTTTGGAAACTTTGGTCCTCCATACATTGCCACACTGAGTCTTTCGGGACTCACCATCGAATTATCAGTTTGGTTGTTCCCCACTCCGGTGATCTCGAATCCTCCCAATGTTTCAACTTCACCTAATACTTTAGATGTCATTACACCACCCACACATCAAACACATGTCAAATTTTCATCTTCTTCACCCATTAAGTCTCTTTCCCTTTCTCCTTCTTCGTCTAGTGAAATCTCTAAACCAAGTAGCCAGGTTGATTAGAAGAAGAAAAAAAGGAAAGAGAAGAGGAAGAAGATCCCAAAAAAGACCAAGGCTCCAACAACATTATATTTTGAGTCCCAGTAACCAGTTACTGTTAATAGTACTAGGAGTGTTGATGAGTAAACAAGATTAAAATGAATAATCTGAAACCCAAATTCCCTTGCAGACTTTGTAAGGGTGATCACTTTCTGAGGGATTTCCCTAGTATTACCAAGGTCTTAGAAATGTGTTCCTCCATGTCATCGGCCTCTGCTAGACATGTTGGTGATGCCCCATCAACTAGTGATGTTCAGGTTGGTAAGAAGAAGACAACTGTCAAATTCCCTTGTATGTTATGCAAAGCTGATCATTATTCTCACCTTTGTCCTCGCATGGCAGAGGCTTCTTCTCTTTTGGAAAAACTTAAACTTCCAAAAGGTTATCGTAATCTTTCTCATAACCCATCGTTAGTTGATGGACTGGTCAATCTGGTTCCATCCCTGGTCAGTCCGGTTGATCAAGTGGTCAATCTAGTTTCATCTTCGATTGAAACACAAATCCAAGTAAGTGATCCAGTTCCATCATCGATCAGCCCTACTCTTCATTAAAAGAGTGTAACCCAATTATTCAATCCATTTTCATCCTCAACTGACCCCACTCTCCCATTAGAGAGTGACACCAAAGCGGTTGATCCGTTTCCACCCGTCGACCCCATTCTCCCCTTAGAGAATGAAACCCAAGTGGTCGATCTGGTTCTGCCATCGGTCGATCCCAGTCCTCCTTTGAAGAGTGCCAAAGTGACTAATCCAGTCCCTTCCTCAGACAGTCCCACCCTTCATCCGAAGAGTGATAAAGTGATTTCTTCGGTTACATCATCGGTCAATCCCACTCTTCCTTTGAAGAGTGCCAATGTGGTTGATCCAAACCCATCATCGGTCGATCCTACTCTCCCTCTAGAGAGTAAACCTACTATTGCTCATGTTTTTCTCATTGATAGAGAATCTACCGTGATGGGGGGCATTCTTCCTTCTCTCGCGAAACACCCTCCAATCAATGAGGCCATCCTTTTTGATTGGGGTGTGGTTGGGACGTTCCTCAAATACTGATAGATGAAGTTGCATCCATTAGTATTTTGTCCTCTGTTTCTTGGCATGCTTTGGGTTGTCCTCATCTTGCACTGGTTACATAGAATTTGTTAGCTTTTAACACAAGAACTAGTCAACCTTTAGTGACCCTTCCAAAGTTTCTCGTAACTTTGGGAGGGAAAACTGTCTTTATTGATGTCATGGTAGTCTGAGACCCCTTGGATTTCGCTTTACTCCTTGGGTGAGAATATGTCTATTCCACGAAAGTTGTTGTGTCCACTCTTTTTCGTGTGATATGTTTCCCTCAAGATGGAAGAATTGTGACTATTAATCAACTTTCCTTCAGCGGTCCTCATTGGATTACCTCCCTGAATAGTTCTTATATGACGACAGTATCACCCCCGCCACATGTCAATTATGTGGCGTTATCTCCCATGCCTTCAACTTTCGATGATTGGATCTGGTCGTTGACATGGTGATCTCTTTGGTAGGACTATTAGAGCCTGATCTCGTTACCCCTGTCATGGCCCTCGACATGTGTTCCTTATAGAGTGATTTTCTTCCATCCAGTGAATATCTCTTGGAAACCATGACATATTTTTTTCCCTTGACATGGTGTCCTTCCAGAGCATTATTCTCTTGGAGACCATGATCAAGAAGAGTCTACGAGCATAGATTTTATCTATGTGGAAAGATCGTTAAAAAATGAAACAGAGGTCATGAGCATAGTTTCTCTTCTCTATATCAAGCTCGTTAAAAAATGAAACAGAAGCTTTGAGCATAATTTTCCTCTATGTAGCAAGCTCGTTAAAAAAATGAAACAATAATCTGGGGATTGAAACTGGAGCCCTGAGAATAGTTCTTTTCCTGTGTCAAGCTCGTTAAAAAAATGAAACAATCACCTCTTTTGAACCTTCATTTCATCCAATCTTATCCTTTTTTCTCCATATAGTAGAGAAATTGGTGACAACCTCATAATCGGTGAATGAATTGATGCTTGGAGGGCATGTCTCCAGCCTTTGATGATCATTCTAGAGTTAAGCCACTAGATTTCAAGCTAGGGGCATACCGATCTTAGTCTTTTTTGTTTCTCGTGCTCGTAAATACATGAGAATGAAACTAGGTAAACTTTTATCTCTTTTACAGACCCGCATGGATATACGAAAAAGGAATCCCCTGGAGTCGTCTTTAAGCACTTTTCAGAATCTCTAAACATGAAAAGATTGTTGAGTGATATTGCTTCCTTTCCCACTCATTAAAAGGTTTGAAAGGGCGTCTTTCGAGTGATAATTTATCTATTTTTTGGCCTCGCAAGACTAACATTACGAAAAAGGACAACATTGGAGTCGTCTTTCAGTTGTTTTCAAACTCTCTAAATATGAAAACCACCGAGTTTACCTTCTCTGTACTCGTTAAACAATCATACATTGAAGGGCCCATATGGGACTGAACCCTTCTTCAAGTTCATTAAACAGAGGAAGAGGGACTTACCAAAGGTGAGTTACATCGAGCATGTTTTACTGCCTCGAGCTTGTTAAATTAAAAAGAGGTACTCGTCTTTCTGGATGGGGAAAAAATTGAAAGAAGCAAGCCAAGCATTTTTTGAGAACACTACCAGTAGCTCTTATGGTCACCCTTGAACATGACACTTTGTCTTTGCACACATTTCAATCTGCTGAACCTCTACACTGAGCCAATCCTCTGATTTTATTTTACTCCTTTGGGTCACCTGACGAAAGTCACCGTATCCACTGTATCATTTTTTTTTGGTCCATGTCAAGTTTCTGTTGTTGTGCCTCAGTGTTCAAGGGAAGTATCTTCTTCGAGAGTCAACCATCAAAAATATCTTGTTTCAATAGCCGTGTCAGTCCATTTTCATTTGATCTACCAATTTCATCTCTGTGACCATTTTGTGTCATTGATGGGGGATACATCAAGGCCCTCCTTCGACGCGTCTATTCATGTCGACTTCAACACTTTATCCAGGAACTAGACTTAGAGACCAGTTAGTACCTTGGGACCTGCATGGCTCAATGGCAGGCCTCCTCATGTCCGACAGTGGGTTTACATCATTGACCCCTGATCGGATGATTCTATGGATGTTCGACTTCATCTCATTCATTCGTATTCGTTGGGATGTACTAGAGTACCTTGGGAATGATTGACATCAATGGTGATCTCCCAGGCGCTTGTTAACAGTTTACATCATTGACTGGTAATCAAGTGGTTTCTACCATGTTAGACATCAGGACATCTATTCACATGGTTAGATTCATACTACATTGGGATCGGTAAGAAGACCATGGGTTGAGTCATCACTCTTATATGTACTTTTCCCAAGTTGCGAAGGAGTTCTTTTGAACTATGACACATATATTGTTACATATATCCACCTTGTATTGGTCGTGGCTATGTCTTGTCATTTCGTAGATCCACTGTGTATTCTTCGTGTCTACAATCCGTTCAGGTCATAGGAGTATAGATCCACATTTTATTTTCATTGGCTATACCTTTTGTCAATATAATTATGGATCCACGGTGTATTTTATGGTGTCCAAACCTAAAAAGTCTTTATCACTCAAGCATAGGTATGCATGACTTGGGTTTGAAACATGTCATAATATTTGTTTGATGGTTGTGTGCTTATTTTTCTAGTTTCTCTGCATCCATACCCTCGGTTGAAAAAGTCTACAAATTATTTCTGTCATCATCATCTTCTAACTTTGTACTTTGGGGGGAAATTTGTTACACCTCAAAATTACTCACTTCGATAGTTTCACAAGTGTGGTCATTACAAGTCTTGTAAGTGTCACATCTTGTCTGCAAGTGTCGCATATTGACTACAAGTGTTGAAAGTGTCAAAAACATCATACTGCCATCTTTCCTATGTCATGCCTCTAATGACATCACAAAGACACTTAAGACACCTCAAAGACTAGTTTGGAAGAAGATAAATCATTTAACAAAGAGTACAAACCTTTTTCCACTGAAAGAACTACTAAAAAATGGATTTTGGAGAGGAGCGCTCCCCTACCCACTGTCAGAGAGTGATGGCACTCCCTGAGCCTCTTTGGGGGAGTATTTGAGCGCCATCTTCACCCTTTTTGGGGAGCGCTACCCTTTTCTGAGCAAGTTTTGGGTTTGTTGAGACAAATCAGGGAAGAATCCCTCAATGCCTAAAGGTGGTTGGATTTGAATAGATGGTCAAGGAATGATCTTAGGGAAGATCCTCAACTGAAGGAGAGGAATCCTCAACTTATCCCAAATATATCTCAAGTGGTTGGACCTCTCCAAGGTTATATAAGGAGGCCTTCTCATGGTGAAAGGTACATGAGGAAGAGACTAGAGATTGATACCAAACTTATGATCCTATAAGTGGTATGAACAGAAGAGATTGGAGATGTGACACTTATGATCCCATAAGTGAGATTTCATTAGATAAATTAGTGTATATTACTTGAGCAAAGGGGTTGGACAAGGAGAACTAGAAGAAGATGTTTCACCTTCATTCAAAGGATTGTAAGTACTTTTACTTATTCTCATTAATAATCAATTCTTGGCCTGTTTCTTTCAAACTTATGTTTGTTCCATATGCGTTTGTCTGCATTATATGGATCTATGATTGAGCTAATCTCGGTAGAGTAGGAAGTCCATTGTATCTTTCTTTGTTCTATAGGACCTATCGAGGAGCTCAGGATTGGAGCTCAGCTTAGACTTTGTGAGGACAAA
Organism: Picea engelmannii; assembly: GCA_009831015.1. Lineage (NCBI taxonomy): Eukaryota > Viridiplantae > Streptophyta > Pinopsida > Pinales > Pinaceae > Picea > Picea engelmannii. The sequence goes on from ML780249.1 coordinate 332,618, forward strand.
TGCCATTAACAAGGTACATATACTTCTAGTTCTCCTTCATATATTATCTTGATTAGATATAAAAGGATGTCAGTTTCCATGCTAAGCACTTTTCTGTCTTGGTCTTAGGACTCTAGAGACCAAGAGGGAATCCACTTGTCCGTAGGGGGATTCACCTACAACAAAAATTGACGACTCCACTGGGGAGGAGCTCTGATTTTTGTTTCCATTCATAGATATTGTTTTGGCCCTATTCCCACTGATTTGAACTTATCCATATTGTCTTTTGTATTCTTATATTTGTTTGATTTTCTCTTTATGTCATCATGATCACCCTGATTGACTGAATTTCCTTGATTTTTTGAGTTTCTGGGATTTTTCTGAGATTTTGCAGTAGAGCGCTCCCCTGACCTTGCTATCAGGGCACCAACACTCCCTGGTGGTCTTACATAGAGTGTTGGAGTGCTTTCGTACCCCTTACACTAGAGCGCTACCTCATTTTCAGTGAAAAACCCTCTAGTTTTTCAATTTCTGGGTGTAGTTTTTGCCTTTTTCATTTTCTCAGGGTCTCATACTCTCAATCCATATTGGTATTAGCCTTCAAAACCCTGTTTTCTAAGGATTCATCCTATTTTGTTTGGATTTTTTGACATTTGTCCTTACTTTGCAATAACTCTTTGTCCTTGACGATTTGATGTCAATTTGTTGTTTTCTTCTCGTTTATCTGAATGGGTGAAAAATTTGTAAGAAGTTTCAAATGTATATTGTGCTTTTCTTTATGATCTTTGAGTCATCTTGTCTAAGCTCTTTTTCCTTCCTTTTGATTTTTTGGCTTTTTTTTTCTTGTTTGGTCACAACAAGGGTGTCTTTTGGTTTATGTGAAGTTTGCTTCCAGATTGCTTAAATCTCACAACTCTTGAAGTCTGATTAGCATAGGAAGATTTACATATACTGGTTATCAGTCACATATAAACATTTTAGCATTGCATTGGATTCCTTATTGAGGAATATTGCATGAGGTCATTTCATCTTAGTGTTTGACAATGAAAGGAAAATCCTTCTCCTTCCCTTAATTAGACATTCATTGAAAGAAAAGATTNCTTATCATTTCTTATGCATGTTTTGGGAACTGAGTCATAATATCATCAGTCTTCACTCTCATACACCTCTGAGTAACAACAACCACTAAAATCAATGCTTAACTAAAATTTATCAGACTTTTTACATCTTTGTTAGAAAACCTACATTAGTTTAAGGTGTAGGACTTTGGAATAGGTTGAAAGGATAAATTTCCAAAGCTATCAAACAAAGTTAGCATCTTGCGATAGGGAGAGAAAATCCAATTGTCGTATAGGATTTCTAAGATCCCACTCTCACATAGGGGTTATGCACGAGGTCGCATTTGGGTGAGTTACGAGGATTATCCCTCCGTGGCCCAACTATTTTTAGTGGTCGGATCGTATATTGGGGGTCACTTGAAGGTATACCCACGATTATGTGTGGGCGCCTCCTGAGTTGATTTCAGACTTGTTATCTTGCCCATAAATTTCGACTAGAATGTCGAATGTTCCCACCCAGGGGTTGACTGCGAATTGGTGACCTTAGTAGCCATAACCTTTAGGGTCTCACACAAGGTGACAGTGAAGGGAAGTCTCACTATACCTGGAACAAACATTAGTCAAACTCACTCGAGCTCCTTCGAGGGTAAATCCATAATTACTACATGGAATCTTGCACCAAGGCGTAAGTCCATTAAGCAGATCGCCAACATAAATGATCCACCTGCTCTATCCCTGCATCTTCCTATTTTGATCTCACGAATTTGGATTTCATCACCAACTAGTGGTTTCATTATGGGAAGGTTTTGTTTGATTGTTTGCTTCTCAGATTCATAGTGTGTGTTGGTTGCGTTACTTAGTGGACCTTAGTTAAAGTGTTAATGGCATCAAATCCTGAGATTACCAATGGAGGAACCCTTTCTCCTGGGGAACCTTATACCTTTCCTTATTTTGGAAACTTTGGTCCTCTGTACATTGCCACACTGAGTCTTCTAGGACTCACCATCGGATTATCGGTTTGGTTTTTCCCCACTCTAGTGATCTTGAGTCCTCCCAATGTTTCAAATACACCTAATACTTTATATGTGAGTACACCACTCACACATCAAACTCATGTCAACTTTTCATCTTCTTCACCCATTAAGTCTCCTTCCCTTTCTCCTTCTTCGTCTAGTGAAATCTCTAAAGCAAGTAGCCAGGTTGATCAAAAGAAGAAAAAATAGAAAGATAAGAAGAATAAGAAGAGTCTGAAAAAGACAAAGGATCCAACAACATCAGATGTTGATTCCCAACAACCAGTTACTATTAATAGTACTGGGAGTGTTGATGAGGTCAACAAGATTAAAATGAAGAATTCAAAACCCAAATTCTCTTGCAGTCTTTGTAAGGGTGACCACTTTCTAAGGGATTGCCCTAGTATTCCCAAGGTCTTAGAAATGTGGTCCTCTATGTCATTGACCTCTGCTAGACATGCTAGTGATTCCCCATCAACTAGTGATGTTCAGGTTGGTAAGAAGAATACAACTGTCAAATTCCCTTGTATGTTATGCAAAGGTGATCATTATTCTCACCTTTTTTCTCGCATGGAAGAGGTTTATTCTCTTTTGGAAAAGCTTCAACTTCCAAAAGGTTATCATAATATTTCCCCCAACCCATCATTATTTTATGGACTGGTCAATCCAGTTCCATCCCCGGTCAGTCCGATTGATCATGTGGTCAATCTAGTTTCCTCCTCGATTGAACCAAAAATCCAAGTAGTTGATCCAGTTTCGTCATCGATCAACCCTACTCTTCATCAAAAGAGTGTAACCCAAGTAGTCGATTCATTTTCATCCTCAGTTGACCCCATTATCCCATTAGAGAGTGACACCAAAGCGGTCGATCTGTTTCCACCCATCAACCCCATTCTCCCCTTAGAGAATGAAACCGAAGTGGTCGATCTAGTTTTGCCATCGGTCGATCCCACTCCTCCTTTGAAGAGTGCCAAAGTGACTGATCCAGTCCCTTCCTCGGTCAGTCCCACCCTTCATCCGAAGAGTGCCAAATTGATTGCTCTGATTACATCATCAGTCAATCCCACTCTTCCTCTGAAGAGTGCCAGTGTGGTCAATCTGATCCCATCACCGGTAAATCCTACTCTCCCTCTAGAGAGTAAACCCAACACTGCCCAGGTTTTTCTCATTGATATAGAATCTACCATGGTGGGGAGCATTCTTCCTTCTCCCATGAAACCCCCTCCAAGCAATGAGGCCATCCTTTTTTATTGGGGTGTGCTAACTAGACCTCATCTTCCCTTTCACATTCCTTTCCAAATTACAGTACAAGTTTGTGGCCGGGACGTTCCTCAAACACTGATAGATGAAGGTACGTCCATTAGTATTTTGTCCTTTGTTTCTTGGCACGCTTTGGGTTGTCCTCATCTTGCACCAGTTACATAGAATCTGTTATCTTTTAACAGAAGAACTAGTCAACCTTTAGGGACCCTTCATCAGTTTCCTGTAAATTTGGGACGGAAAATTGTCTTTATTGATGTCATGGTAGTTCGAGACCCCTTATATTTTGCTTTACTCCTTGGGCAGGATTATGTCTATTCCATGAAATTTGTTGTGTCCACTCTTTTTTGCATGATATATTTCCCTCACGATGGAAGAATTGTGACTATTAATCAACTTTCCTTCATCGGTCCTGACTAGATTACCTCCTTGAATAGTTCTTATATGATGACAGTATAGCCCTCACCGCATGTCAATTATGTGGCATTATCTCCCATGCCTTCAACTTCTGATGATTTGGATTTGGTTGTTGACATGGTGATCTCCTCGGTAGGGCTATTAGAGCATGATCTCCTTATCCCTGTCGTGGCCCTCAACATGTGTTCCTTCCAGAGTGATTTTCTTCCATCCAGTGAATATCTCTTGGAAGCCATGATAGAGTTTTGTCCCTTGACATGGTGTCCTTCCAGAGCGTTATTCTCTTGGAGACCATGATCAAGAAGAGTCTATGAGAATAGTTTTTATCTCTATGGAAATCTTGTTAAAAAATGAAACAGAGGTCATGAGCATAGTTTCTCTTCTCTGTAGCAAGCTCGTTAAAAAATGAAACATAAGCTTTGAGCATAGTTTTCCTCTCTGTAGCAAGCTCATTAAAAAAATGAAACAACAATCTGGGGATTGAACCCGGAGCCCTGAGCATAGTTCTTATCCTGTGTCAAGATCGTTAAAAAATGAAACAATCACCTCTTTTGAACCTTCATTTCATCCATTGTTATCCTTTTTTCTCCATCTAGTAGAGAAATTGGTGACAACCTCACAATCGGTGAATGAATTGATGCTTGGTGGGCATGTCTCCATCCTTTGATGATCATTCTGGGGTTAAGCCACTAGCTTTCAAGCTGGGGGCATACTAAGTTTAGTCTTTGTTCTTTCTCGTGCATGTAAATACATGAGAATGCAACCAGGTAAACTTTTATCTCTTTTTTGGACCCGCATGGATATACAAAAAGGAACCCTTTGGAGTCGTCTTTAAGATCTTTTCAGACTCTCTAAACATGAAAAGATTGTCGAGTGATCTTGTTTCCTTTCCCACTCATTAAAATATTTGAAAGGGCATCTTTCGAGTGATAATTTATCTCTTTTTCAGCCTCGTGAGACTAACATTACGAAAAAGAACAACATTGGAGTCATCTTTCAGTTGTTTTCAAACTCTCTAAATATGAAATACATCGAGTGTACCTTCTATGTACTCGTTAATCAATCATACATCGAAGGGACCATATGGGAACGAACCCTTACTTCTTCCAGTTCGTTAAATAGAGGAAGAGGGACTTACCAAAGGTGAGTTACATCGTGCATGTGTTACCCTCCTGGAGCTCGTTAAATTAAAAAGAGGTACTCATCTATCTGGATGGGGGGGGAATTGAAAGAAGCAAGCCAATAATTTTTTGAGAACACTACCAGTAGCTCTTACGGTCTCCCTTGAACACGAAACTTTGTCCTTGCACTCATTTCAATCCGGTGAACCTCTACACTGAGATAATCTTCTGAGTTTCTTTTACTCCTTTGGCTCACCTGACGAAAGTCATCGTATCCACTGCATTATTGTGTTTTGGTCCATGTCAAGTTTCTGTTTTTGTGCCTAAGTGTTCAAGGGAAGTATCTTCTTATAGAGTCATCCATCACAAAAATGTTGTTTCAATACTCGTGTCAGTCCATGTTCCTTTGATCTACCAATTACATCTCTGTGACCATTTCGTGTCGATATGGGGGATACATCAAGGCCCTCCTTTGACGATTCTATTCCTATCGACTTCAACACATTATCCAGGAACTAGACTTAGAAACCAGATAGTACCTTGGGACCTGCATGCCTCAATGGCAGGCCTTCTCATGTTTGAAAATGGGTTTACAACATTGACCCCTGATCGGATGATTCCATGGATGTTCAACTTCATCTCATTCATTCACATTCGTTGGGGTGTACTAAAGTGCCTTGGGAATCATTGACATCAGTGGTGATCTCCCTGGTGCTTGTTAATAGTTTACATCATTGACTGGTAATCAAGTGGTTTCTACCATGTTCGACATCAGGACATCTATTCACATGGTTAGATTCATACTACATCAAGATCGGTAAGAAGACCCTCGGTTGACTCATCACTCTTATATGTACCTTTCCCAAGTTGTGAAGGAGTTCTTTGAACTGTGACACATATACAGTTACACAGATACACTTTGTATTGGTCGTGGCTATGTTTTGTCATCTCGTAGATTCATTGTGTATTCTTCATGGCTACGATCAGTTCAGGTCATAGGAGTATAGATCCACATTGTATTTGCAGTGGCTATACCTTTTTTCAATATAATTATGGATCCGCGGTGTATTTTATGGTGGCCATACCTAAAAAGTCTTTATCACTCAAGCATAGGTATGCTTGCGTTGGGTTTGAAACATGTCATAATATTTGTTTTATGTTTGTGTGCATCTTTTTCCAGTTTCTTTGTGTCCATAAAATTGCTTGAAAAATTCTACAAAGTAATTCTGTCATCATCATCTTCTAACTTCGTACTTTGGGGGGAAATCTGTTACACCTCAAAATTACTCACTTCAATAGTGTCGCAAGTGTCATCATTACAAGTGTTGTAAGTGCCGCATCTTGTCCGCAAGTGTCGCATCTTGACTACAAGTGTTGCAAGTGTCAAAAACATCATACTGCCATCTTGTCTGTGTCGTGCCTCTAATGACATCACAAAGACACTTAATACACATCAAATACTAGTTTGGAAGAAGAGAAATTATTTGACAGAGTGTAAAAACCTTTTGCCACTAAAACAACTACTAAAAAATGGATTTTGGAGAGGAGCGCTCCCCTACCCTTTGTCAGGGAGTGATGGCACTCTTTGAGCCTCTTTGGGGGAGTGTTTGAGCACCCTTTGCACCCTTTTGGGGGAGTGCTACCCTTTTTTGAGAAAGTTTTGGGTTTGTTGAGGCAAATCAAGGAAGAATCCCTCAATTCCTAAAGGTGGCTGGATTCGAATAGATGGTCAAGGAATTATCTTAGGGAAGATCCTAAACTGAAGGAGATGAATGCTCAACTTATCCCAAATATCTCTCAAGTGGTTGGACCTCTCCAAGGGTATATAAGGAGGCATTCTCATGGTGAAAGGTACATGAGGAAGAGACTAGAGATTGATACCAAACTTATGATCCTGTAAGTGGTATGGACATAAGAGATTGGAGATGTGACACTTACAATCTCATAAGTGAGATTTCATCAAAGCAATCAATTTAGATTACTTGAGAAAAGGGGTTGGACAAGGAGAACTGGAAGAAGTTGTTGCACCTTAATTCAAAGGATTGAAAGTACTTTTACTTGTTCTCATTAATAATCAATGCTTGGCCTATTTCTTTCAAACTTATGTTTGTTCCATATGAGTTTGTCTGCAGTAGATGGATCTATGATTGAGATAATCTTAGTAGAGTAGGAAGTCCATTGTATCGTTGTTTGTTCTATAGGACCTATCGAGGAGCTCAGCCTGGACTTTGCGAGGAAAAACACCATTAACAAGGTACATATATTTCTTCTTCTCCTTCATATATTAGCTTGATTAGATCTAAAAGGATGTCAGTTTCCATGTTAAGCACTTTTTTGTTTTGGTCTTAGGAGTCTAGAGACCAAGACAGAATCCACTTGTCTGCAGGGGGATTCACCTAAAATAGAAATTGGCGACTCAACTAGGGAGGAGCTTTGATTTTTGTTTCCATTCCCAGATCTTGTTTTGTCCTTTTTCTCTCTAATTTTACCTTCTCCATATTGTCTTTTTTATTCTTAGATTTGTTTGATTGCCTCTTTATGTCATCATGATCACCCTAATTGACTGAATTTTCTTGATTTTTTGAGTTTCTGGGATTTTTTCTGATCTTTTGCAGTAGAGCGGTCCCTTGCCCTTACTATCAAGGTGCCAACACTCCCTGGTGGTCTTACACAGAGTGTTGGAGTGCTCTGATACCCCTTACACCAGAGCGCTACCCCATTTTCAGTGAAAACCCTCTAGTTTCTCAATTTCTGGGTGTAGTTTTTGCCTTTTGCATTTGCTCAGGGTCTCATACTCTCAGTGCATCTTGGTATTGGCCTCCAACACCCTGTTTTCTAAGAATTCATTGTCTTTTGTTGGGATTTTTTAACATTTTTCCTTACTTTTCAATAACATTTTGTCCTTGATGATTTGAAGTCAATTTATCATTTTCTTCTCGTTTATCTGAATGAGTGAAAAATTTCTAAGGAGTTTCAAAGGTCTTTTGCACTTTTCTTTCTAATCTTTGACTCATCTTGTCCAAGATCTTTTTCCTTCCTTTTGATTTTTTGGCTTTCTGTTTCTTGTTTGTTGGTTTATGTGAAGTTTTCTTCTAGATTGCTTAAATCGCACAATGCTTGAAGTCTGATTAGCATAGGAAGCTTTACATCTACTAGTTATCAGTCGCATATAAACAATTTAGCATTGCATTGGATTCGTTATTGAGGACTATTGCATGAGTTCATTTCATCTTAGTGTTTGACAATGAAAGGAAAATTCTTCTCCTTCCCTTAATTAGACATTCATTGAAAGAAAAGATTGCTTATAATTTCTTATGCATGTTTCGGGAACTGATTCATAACATCATCAATCTTCACTCTCATACACCTTTGAGTAAACAACAGCCACTAAAATAAATTCTTAACTAAAATTTATCAGACTTTTTACATCTTTGTTAGCAAACCTACATTAGTTTAAGGTGTAGGTTTTTGGAATAGGTTGAAAGGATAACTTTCCAAAGCAATCAAACAAACTTAGCATTTTGCGATAGGGAGACAAAATCCAATTGTCATATAGGATTTTTGAGATCCCCCTCTCACACAAGGGTTACGCATGAGGTCACATTCAGGTGATTTATGAAGATTATCCCTCTGTGGCCCAACTATTTTTAGTGGTCAGATTGTATATTGGGGGTCACTTGAAGGTATACCCACGATTATGTTCTGATTGGACTGTCGACTATACCTTCCCAGGGGCTGACTGTGAATTGGTGACCTTAGTAGCCATAATCTTTAGGGTCTCACACAAGGTGATGGTGAAGGGAAATCTCACTGTACTTGGAACAAAGATTGGTCAAACTCACTCGAGCTCCCTGGAGGGTAATTCCACAATTATTGCATGGAAGCTTGCACCAAGGCATAAGTCCGTTAAACAGGTTTCCAACGTAACTGATCCACCCGCTCTATCCCCGCCTCTTCCTATTTTGATTTCATGATGTTGGATTTCATCACCAACTAGTGGTTTCATTGTGGGAAGGTTTTGTTTGATTGTTTTATTCTTAGATTCATAGCATGTGTTGGTTCTGTTACTTACTGGACCTTAGGTCGAGTCAGTGTTAATGGCATCAAATCTTGAGAGTACCAGTGGAGGAACCCCTTCTCCTAGGGAACCTTATACATTTCCTTCTTTTGGAAACTTTCGTCCTCTGTACATTGCCACACTGAGTCTTCTAGGACTCACCATCGGATTACCAGTTTGGTTGTTCCCTACTCCGGTGATCTCAAATCCTCCTAATGTTTTAACTGCACCTAATAATTTAGATGTCAGTACACCACCCACACATCAAACTCATGTATACTTTTCATCTTCTTCACCCATTAAGTCTCCTTCCCTTTCTCCTTCTTCATCTAGTGAAAGCTCTAAAGAAAGTAGCCAGGTTGATCAAAAGAAGAAAAAACAGAAAGAGAAGAAGAAGAAGAGCCTGAAAAAGACCAAGGCTCCAACAACAACAGATGTTGAGTCCCAGCAACCAGTTATTGTTAATAGTACTGGGAGTGTTGATGAGTTCAATAAGATTAAAATGAAGAATCTGAAACTCAAATTCCCTTACAGTCTTTATAAGGGTGAACACTTTCTAAGGGATTGCCCTGGTATTCCCAAGGTCTTATAAATGTGGTCTTCCATGTCATCAGCCTCTGCTAGACATGCTGGTGATGCCCCATCAACTAGTGATGTCCAGGTTGGTAAGAAGAAGACAACTGTCAAATTCCCTTGTATGTTATGTAAAGGTGATCATTATTCTCACCTTTGTCCTCGTATGGAAGAGGCTTCTTCTCTTTTTGAAAAACTTCAACTTCCAAAAGGTTATCATAGTATTTCTCCCAACCCATCATTATTTGATGGATTGGTCAATCTGGTTCCATCCTCGGTCAGTCCGATTGATCAGGTTGTCAATATAGTTTCATCCTCGATTGAACCACAAATCCATGTATATGATCCATTTCCATCATCGATCAACCCTACTCTTCATCAAAAGAGTGTAACCCAAGTAGTTGATCCATTTTCATTCTTGGTTGACCCCACTCTCCTGTTAGAGAGTGACACCAAAGCGGTCGATCCATTTCCACCCGTCGACCCTATTCTCCCCTTAGAGAATGAAACCCAAGTGGTCGATTTGGTTCTGCCATCAATCGATCCCACTCCTCCTTTGAAGAGTGACAAAGTGACTGATCTAGTCCCTTCCTCGGTCAGTCCCACTCTTCACTCGAAGAGTGCAAAATTGATTGCTCCGGTTACATCATCGGTCAATCCCACTCTTTCTCTGAAGAGTGCGAGCGTGGTCGATCCGATCCCATCCCATCATTGGTCGATATGATCCAATCCCATCATTGGTCGATCCTACTCTCCCTCTAGAGATTAAAATCGATACGTCCCACATTTTTCTCATTGATACAAAATCTACCGTGCTAGGGGGCATTCTTCCTTCTCCCACGAAACCCCCTCCAAGCAATGAGGCCATCCTTTTTTATTGGGGTGCGCTAACTGGACCTCGTCTTCCCTCTCACATTCCTTTACAAATTACAGTACATGTTTGTGGTTGGGATGCTCCTCAAACACTGATAGATGACGGTGCGTCTGTTAGTATTTTTTCCTCTGTTGCTTAGCATGCTTTGGGTTGTCCTCAGCTTCCACTGGTTACACAGAATTTGTTAGATTTTAACAGAATAAATAGTCAACCTTTAGGGACTCTTCCTCAGTTTCCCATAACTTTTGGAGGGAAAACTATCTTTATTGATGTCATGGTAGTCCGAGACCCCTTGGATTTCTCTTTACTCCTTGGGCAGGTTTATGTCTATTCCATGAAAGTTTTTTTTCCACTCTTTTTGATGTGATATATTTCCCTCACGTTGGAATAATTGTGACTATTAATCAACTTTCCTTCATCGGTCCTGACTGTATTACCTCCTTGAATAGTTATTATATGATGATAGTATTTCCCCCGCTGCATGTCAATTATTTGGTGTTATCTCCCATGCCTTCAACTTCCGATGATTTGGATCTAGTCGTTGACATGGTGATCTCTTCGGTAGGGCTATTAGAGCCTGATCTCCTTACCCCTGTCGCGGCCCTCAACATGTCTTCCTTCCATAGTGATTTTCTTCCATATAGTGAAGATCTCTTGGAATCCATGGCAGAGTTTTGTCCCTTGACATGGTGTCTTGCCAGAGCGTTATTCTCTTGGAGACCATGATCAAGAAGAGTCTATGAGCATAGTTTTTCTCCTTGTGGAATGATTGTTAAAAAATGAAACAAAGGTCACGAGCATAGTTTCTCTTCTCTGTAGAAAGCTCGTTAAAAAATTAAATAGAAGCTTTGAGCATAGTTTTCCTCTTTGTAGCAAGCTCGTTAAAAAAATGAAACAAAAATCTGGGGATTGAGCCCGGAGCCCTGAGCATAGTTCTTTTCCTATGTCAAGCTCGTTAAAAAATGAAATAGTCACCTCTTTTGAACCTTAATTTCATCCACTCTTATCCTTTTTTCTCTATCTAGTAGAGAAATTGGTGACAACCTCACAATCGATGAATGAATTGATGCTTGGAGGGCATGTCTCCAGCCTTTGATGATCATTCTGGAATTAAGCCACTAGATTTCAAGCTGGGGGCATACCGAGCTTAGTCTTTGTTCTTTCTCATGCTCATAAATACATGAGAATGCAACCGGGTAAACTTTTATCTCTTTTTCCGACCCGCATGGATATACAAAAAAGGAACCCCCTGGAGTCGTCTTTAAGCTCTTTTCAGACTCTCTAAACATGAAAAGATTTTCGAGTGATCTTGCTTCCTTTCCCACTCGTTAAAAGGTTTGAAAGGGTGTCTTTTGAGTGATAATTTATCTCTTTTTTGGCCTCACGAGGCTAACATTATGAAAAAGGACAACAATGGAGTCATCTTTCAGTTGTTTTTAGACTCTCTAAATATGAAAACCACTGAGTTTACCTTCTTTAGACTCATTAAAAAATCATACATTAAAGGGCCCATATGGGACCGAACCCTTACTTCTTCCAGTTCGTTAAACAAAGGAAGAGGGAATTACCAAAGGATAGTTACATTGAGCATGTGTTACCCTCCTCGAGATCGTTAAATTAAAAAGAGGTACTCGTCTATCTGGATGGGGGAAAAATTGAAAAAAGAAAGCCAAGCAGTTTTTGAGAACACTACCAGTAGCTCTTATGGTCTCCCTTGAACATGGGACTTTGTCGTTGCATGAATTTCAATCTGTTGAACCTCTGCACTGAGCCAATCCTCTGAGTTTCTTTTACTCCTTTAGGTCACCTGATGAAAGTCACTGTATCCACTACGTTATTGTGTTTTGGTCCATGCCAAGTTTTTATTGTTGTGCCTCAGTGTTCAAGGGAAGTATCTTCTTCAAGAATCAACCATCACAAATATCTTGTTTCAATACCCGTGTCAGTCCATGTTCATTTGATCTACCAATTACATCTCTGTGACCATTTCATGTCATTGATGGGGGATACATCAAGGTCCTTCGACGAGTCTATTCCTATCGACTTCAACACATTATCCAGGAACTAGACTTAGAAACCAATCAGTACCTTGGGACCTGCATGCCTCAATGGAAGGCCTCCTCATGTCCAACAGTTGGTTTACATAATTGACCCCTGATCAGATGATTCCACAGATGTTTGACTTCAGCTCATTCATTCACATTCGTCAGGATGTACTAGAGTACCTTGGGAATCATTGACATTAATGGTGATCTCCCTCGTGCTTGTTAATAGTTTACATAATTGACTGGTAATCAAGTGGTTTCTACCATGTTCGACATCAGGACATATATTCACATGGTTAGATTCATACTACATTGGAATCGGTAAGAAGACCCTAGGTTGATTCATCACTCTTATATGTACTTTGCCTAGGTTGTGAAGGAGTTATTTTGAACTATGACACATATACTGTTACATAGATCCACTTTGTATTGGTCATGGCTATGTCTTGTCATCTCATAGATCCATTGTGTATTCTTCATGGCTACGATCAGTTCAGGTCATAGGAGTATAGATCCACATTCTATTTTCAGTGGCTATACCTTTTGTCAATATAATTATGCATCCGTAGTGTATTTTATGGAGGACATACCTAAAAAGTCTTTATCACTCAAGCATAGGTATGTCTGCCTTGGGTTTGAAACATGTCATAATATTTGTTTGATGTTTGTGTGCAGCTTTTTCTAGTTTCTCTGCGTCCATACCCTTGCTCGAAAAAGTCTACAAAGTACTTCAGTCATCATCGTCTTCTAACTTCGTACTTTGGGGGTAATCTGTTACACCTCAAAATTACTCACTTCGATAGTGTCGCAAGTGTCATCATTACAAGTGTTGAAAGTGTCGCATCTTGTCCGCAAGTGTCGCATATTGACTACAAGTGTTTCAAGTGTCAAAAACATCATACTGCCATCTTGCCTATGTCGTGCCTCTAACGACATCACAAAGACACTTAAGACACCTCAAAGACTAGTTTGGAAGAAGAGAAATCGTTTGATAGAGAGTACAAACCTTTTTCCACCAGGGATGATTTTAAGGATGGAAATTTATTTTAAAATGTAGAAACCTTGGCAAATATTACTAATCCTTCATATGCCAGCTATTAAATGTTTGGCGATATTTTTGTAAAAATATTCAAATTTATATGGATTTTATATAGTTTGTATAAAATTTTGGCGATTTTTAAGGTAAAATAATTTTATCCTATAGAATTTGGGGGAATAATTTTTAAAATAACGAATCCATTTTTTGGAAAAACCATGGAAAATTAGCCCATGAGCAAAATTTAGCCCCGAAAATCATCCCTGTTTGCCACTGAAACAACTACTAAAAAATGGATTTTGGAGAGGAGCGCTCCCCTACCCACTATTAGGGAGTGATGGCCCTCCATGAACCTCTTTGGGGGAGTGTTTGAGCACCCTGGGCACCCTTTTGGGGGAGATCTACCCTTTTCTGAGCAATTTTTGGGTTTGTTGAGCCAAATCATGGAAGAATCCCTCAATTCTTGAAGGTGGTTGGATTCAAATAGATGGTCAAGTCATTATCTTAGGGAAGATCCGCAACTGAAGGAGAGGAATCCTCAACTTATCCCAAAGATCTCTCAAGTGGTTGGACCTCTCCAAGTTTATATAAGGAGGCCTTCTCATGGTGAAAGGTACATAAGGAAGAGACTAGAGATTGATACCAAACTTATGATCATGTAAGTGGTATGAACAAAAGAGATTGGAGATGCGACACTTGTGATCTCATAAGTGATATTTCATCAGAGAAATCAGTGTAGATTACTTGAGAAAAGGGGCTGGACAAGGAGAACTGGAAGAATTTGTTGTACCTTCATTCAAAGGATTGTAAGTACTTTTACTTGTTCTCATTAATAATCAATGCTTGGCCTGTTTCTTTCAAACTTATGTTTGCTCCATATGAGTTTGTCTGCAGTAGATGGATATATGATTGAGCTAATCTCAGTAGAGTAGGAAGTCCATTGTATCTTTGTTTGTTCTATAGGACCCATCGAGGAGATCAGGATTGGAGCTCAGCCTAGACTTTGCGAGGACAAATGCCATTAAGAAGGTACATATCTTTCTTCTTCTCCTTCATATATTAGCTTGATTAGATCTAAAAAGATGTCAATTTCCATGTTAAGCGCTTTTCTGTCTTGGTCTTAGGAGTCTAGAGACCAAGAGGGAATCCACTTGTCCGCAGGGGGATTCACCTACAACAATATCCAAGACAAAATTTATCATACCATTGACTCCTTTTTATACTAAATATGTCCATCAAAAGAACCATCTAAAGGAAGGTCCTTATAGAAGCGAAAGCTTCTATTAGGTCTTCTTACATTGGAATTATTCTTCCTTATTGCTAGGCCTTATTAATATTGACCTTTATTACATCAGAATATATTATTCTACGTATGTGAGGGGTTATGTCCCTAACATGTCCTCCCCCTTAAAAACAACCTTGTCCTCAAGGCTTGAGATGTGGAAAGTGCTGCAGAATGGTAGTTGGTTCCCAAGAGGCATATGTTGGAGTTGTATCTTTCCACTGGACTAACACTTCCTTTATGGTTCATTGACGCAAATGACGATTATGATGGTCCAAAACCTCTTTTTTTTGTAGCCAAATGGAGCCTTCTTCGTTCAAGTTGGGAAGGTTGGTTTGAGTTTGGCACTTAGTTCCAATCACCTTATTTATGCAGAAAACATGAAAAACAGGATGGATCTTAGAATGACTAGGAAAAGGTAACTGATAGGCCACCTGTCCCACACACTTGAGAATAGTATAAGGACCATAAAATTTGGGTGCCCATTTTTGACAATGGTCATCCTTGAGGGAATTGTTCTTGTAAGGTTGCAGTCGAAGAAACACTTGAACCCTTTCTGCAAATTAAATTTTAGAGCAACCTTGATCTGTTTGTTTCTTTATGTGATTTTGGGCCATGACCAAATTATCTTTGAGGGTATGGAGAATAACCTCTCAAACTATAAGCGTTTGGTCAACCGCCTAGACCTTCGAGACACCTGGAAAATATGAGAGAATTGAAGGTGGATTTTGCCCATATATCGCTTCAAAAGGAGTCATGCGGGTAATTGTATGGTATGAAGTGTTGTACCACCATTCAATTAGTGGTAACCATTGAGCCATGTTGGCATAGGGGAAGACCCAAGGTTCAGCGATCAAGAGCACACCAAAAAAACCCTAACTACCGACCCTTTCGGCAACACCTGCGAACCAGATGAAGTCTCACCCAAGGTAGAGGAAGGGGTGGTTGCAGGACTCCAGTGTATGAAACCTTAGCTGGGACACATATATATGATTACAATATTGTATCAAAGCCCTTAGCAGTTACATTTCATTAGTATTTAACCAGTATCTAATTCGCAGATAAAACCCTAACACAGATCCTCGCAGTATTCACCCAGATCTAGTATATTCAAGTACTAAGCACATTCACATAGGTTATATCTAGCATTCATCCATATTATTAAGCACAAAGCATCACATATCTATCTATCATTCATCTTATATCAAATCACTTAGCAAGTAAACACAT
This sequence comes from Picea engelmannii, assembly GCA_009831015.1. NCBI lineage: Eukaryota > Viridiplantae > Streptophyta > Pinopsida > Pinales > Pinaceae > Picea > Picea engelmannii. The sequence continues at coordinate 348,563 of ML780249.1, forward strand.
AACACATCAATATATCGCACAAAGCATAGCAACACAGGATATACATGGTTCACCCCTAGCCTGGGGCTACGTCCACCAACTCTTTGTCTTCTTTGTTATCTTCTGTCAATCTTCTTACATGCACAGAGCCACAAAATCATACTCCGCATAGGATAGGAGATCTGCGTGCACCTTGCCAGATCCTCCTTCCCCAAACTAGGTCACAACACAAATCCTTTTCTCATTCTCTTACAGTCGCTTTCACTTAGCCTTGCAAGTCTCACACAGTTGTGCTTCTTCTACTTACATCGCCTAGATTTCTATTTATACATTAAAAAATGGGCCTAAACATGGGTAAACCCATGGGATGGCATCCCCATACTCGTTACATAATCCCAAAACCCAAAAATCCCTAAACAAGGGGCTTAGATCCTACGATATCTGCTTCGACTTGTGCTCTGCCTTCGACAGCCTGTCGAAGTCCCAAAATAGGTCAAACATGACCAAGGATCCTCAAAACTTGGTCAAGGGACAACAAGACCCCAACACTCACTTGTGACTAATCCCGAGTCACTCTGGTCTGGGTAGCTTTGCTTCAAAATCCTCAATCTTGGCTCAAGATGCTTCTACCTGTTGTTGTGCCAAGGCCTCCTGCTTGGCAAAATATTGGATAACTGCTTCATTGACAGTCCCTCTAAGCGTTGTTTGACTGCAGTGACTACTTGTTCCAGCTCTACTCCTCAGCCTTCAATCTCCTCAAACATTTGGAACTCTTCGTCCTAGATTGGTTGGAGTCTCTAAGTCACTTCCATGACTTTTCTCTATATGGTGTGGACCTCCTGTTGAACAATGCATTGTTCCTGGGATCGCTTCATCCTTTCAACTACTGACAGGAGCTTCAAATGTGCATGTACTATTGATGCTTGTTTCTTTTCCTCCTGGAGTTGTGACTCCAGTGCCTTTAGTTCTGTGTCTTCAGTAAGTCCCTCGTATTTTTGTGCACTTCTACTGCTAAGTTATTTACATTCCAGAGTGAATTCTCTGATCCTTTCAACTATGCTCTGGGTAGTGGCTTCTCTTTGATATCACACGTCTTGTGGGGTACTTGGCACTGTTCCTAGATCTAGGTCTATGATTCTATGTTGAATTTGTTGGATAGCTTACGCAAGCTACACTACTTGCTGCATTATTGGTTCTTTCACCTTTTTATCTAAGACTGGCATAGAGCGAAGTGCTCTGCTGACTACTTATTTGAATCTGAGCTGCTCTGTGAGCAACTTCTCTTTCTCTTGCTTGAATTGCACTCTCTCCTCTTCAAACTTGGTGTGGAGTTCATTCTTCTCCTATTGCGCAACTCGGCATTGATCTACCATTTCCTCTTGTTCTTGCTTCATGGCCACTATGGCCTGTTCTTTTTCTTCTTGTGCTCAATGAATGCGAGCTTCAGTTGCCTCAACTATTTAGCAGAGTTGGGTGGTTTCATCCCCCAACTCTGGTTCTTTTGATGGCGGGGGCACAATTGATACTGCACAGCTGGAGTGAAGGGCCTGATGTACCCCTCTGAGTTATGTCTCAATCCTATCATACATGGCTTCTTTATTGGCTTTGGTGTTCTGCAGAATATCCTGTGAAGCATCTGATACGATTGTGATGATGAAGACAAAGTCATCGAGCGTGAGCACCATCTGTAGCTTAGTCCTGGTGGCTTTGGATTTCTTCCGGGAAGTAGGTTTCATGGGGAAACCTTCCTTTTCTTAGAGGGATTAGCCTCATCAACAAGATCCATAGGCGGTGTTACTTTGCCTTGATTCTGTTGATCTTCTTTTCTATTGGTCTCTTCTTTATCTACTTCCTCATCACCTCCTCGTCTCGGTGATTCTTAAGTGGTTTGTTCTGATGCACTGCTCAGGTTTTTTACCTCTTTGGTCTTCTTCCTTCTGTTGGTTCCAAGTGTGTCGCGTTCTTCGTGAGTGGCCTTTGAGATGCCAAGTAGTTTGAGATCAAACATTTCTTTGGGGTCAGCAGGGATAAGGAGTTCTGTAGACCAGTCCTTAGTTATCTCTTTGAGGTCCTCCTCTGTGAGCTTATAGTATGACTGAAGCTCTTATTTATGCTTGTCTGCGCACACAGTGATATAAATAAAGTGTCAATCTATACAAAACTTCATGAGGGGTTTGAACCGGTGTAGGGTGTTCGACGTCATACGAGGGACAACCCCAATATCCCTCTTCAACTACAGATAATATGTGTGGAATACTACGTTCGACTACCATTGTTTTCCCATATCGCTCGAGTACCAGATCGTGCTGAACTTCGCAACGAGTGGTTTGAACACCTCAATGTCTGGGAAGGTCACACCTTCTAGAATCTCCCAAGCAGTAAATGTTATGAGGATCAACAACCAACTAAAATGGAAATCATAGCCTTGAGGCTAAGCTTCATGGAAATCCAATTAGAGTTGGTTGACTAAGTACTCGCCTAGTTGATTTGGAGTCCTTCTACACATTTTCTGGCAAGGTCAACAATGAACCCTGTGACCTACGTAGGTATGTTCTTTCTCACCAGCTTTCCTATGATCAACTGGTAGGGCAGGTGCACTGTGACATTCTGAATGGAAGCTACCTTGTAGCCTAACGTCCCCTTTTCTATATCACCATATGTGTCTTTAATCCTCTGTGTCAGTGCATGGTCTGAAACCTTCCCTGTGTAGACATATTTTGGGTTGGGTCCCTGCATGCTCAATCCAGTGATCCTATGGATCAGCGTCAGATCAACTGTGATGCATATGTCTAGCCATAGATAGTCATCATGGTAGCACAATAGGAGGAGCTTGACACATGTGTTAACCTCCTGGTGCCTTCCAAAATGTGGAATCTTCATCACATTCAAGATGGTGGACTGTACAAGGTTCATATTCCCTGGTTGAGGGACAATTTTTGAGTTCTTCCCCTTCGTCCTAGTCAAGTATCTGTGAGGGGCGAGCATATTGTTGTTCTTTGGGTCCCCTAGGTTGAAGTTGTTGAATTTATCCGTTGCGTTCTAACTACATGTATCCGCTTCGGGAGGTACGCAGTAACTAGGGTGTAGTCAAAGTCTCTCGGGACACTATCATGACTCACCGGCCCGGCCAGAGGCATGATGTAGTCAGAATTAACTTTGCATTCACCAATTAATATCGATGATTGGTTCTCTTCTTGATTGCAGTTTGGGATGGTCTAGATCTACGAGAAGGCGACGGGGAGACTTGCACTCCTCGTGACGATGAGGCCTGAATCCCTACGGACATTACTTTCTCGAAAATTAAATATATTAAAACTTCTTCTACACACTTTTCAGTTGCGTTGAGTTCGTTCGACATACACACTCACGATCTGATAACTCCAGCGTATTAATGGGTTATCAAAGCAATAGAACAGGTGTCGATCTCGGTAAACATATCGCAGTATAAATGAGTTGGCTTGGATACAATTCACAAAAGTGTTCTTGTTGTAACAATCGATGGAATAAGTAGACAACAATGTAACATATCTTCTCCAACAGACAAGAGGCCTTCATCAATGCGGTTTTGTCCATTGCAGTGTGGTCCCAATGTTCTGAAGACGAGATTTTTGGTCATAACTATTTTTCTAACCATTCAAGTTGTCGGTCTAATGGTCATAATGTCTCCAACGGTTATATTGCTTCACCATGGCAAAGTGCCATGTTGCATTGTTCTGATATCCCGGTGAAGTTCCAGTTTTGAAAATATTCCTTCTACAAAGTCCCCTCTGGAACATTCTGCAACTTCTCTATCTTTGCTCTCTTCTTACTGAGCTTTCTATCCTCCTTCCCTGTGATCTTTGTCTTGGTATTTCTCTTTCCATTCTGATTCTTATCTCTTTTTGCATAGTAACTTCGCACTGTTGATATTTTTTCATAGGGTTAGAGAGTAATACTTCTTCTCTGTCTAGGGTAGGTGCTCCACTCTTCTATGAGTCTTCTTGTGTTATTTCAACTTCGACATCCAAGTTTCTAGTCCTAAACAACTTCGATATGTTCTCCTATTCTTCAATGAAGTGTGTTATCCTCCTAGTCATGAAATCTTTTAATTTTTTCTTTTTCTATTCTAGGGCTTCCTCTTCTTTTCTCCTATTATGATCCTTCTCAATCTTGGTTTTTCCTAGTATCACAGTAAATGGGGTGTTGCTCTCAATGAATTTAACAACCTCAAAATCTTCCTCTGTCGAAGTTCTATGAGCACTCATAGATATATGGGTGAGTCTTCCACATAGGGATATCATCTTTCCTCTTAATAATACTATTCCTCCCAATGAAGGAATCATAGAAGGATTCCCTAAAATTTCCCCAAGTTATTTCTGTCATGATATTCACCCATGTTTCTTCATCTAGAACACAGTCAATGTCAAAGTCTCATATTCTTGTTTTTATGCATTCTTTTTCTTTGAAGATCTCTGATAAGTTGAAATTTTTGTGATCATTCATGGTTTCTTTCAGTTGTAGCAATACATTCTCTAATTCTTTCTGGGGTTCTACCATGGTCTTAGTTTCTTGATCTTCCTCAATTTTTTCTCGTCTCATATTCATTCTTTCAACCTTAGCAATCATTCTAGGGAAATCCAAAACTTCATGGTCCATAGATTTACAACAAAGACTACTAGCTCTTCTACCATGGAATTCCTTAGCAAGATTTCCTAGTCTTATACAACTATAACAAAGGGTTAATCCTCTTTTTCTCTTAAATGATCCCCATCCTTTCCTGTAATGTGCACTAGGTTCATAGTAGCTAACCTGCAAAAAATTCTTTCTAGGATCCTGCATCCATTTGTTAGTCTAGACATTCTTTCTATGCATAGGTATACCATATCTTTCATCATTTCTATCAGATCTACTCATATCAAATATTATTTCTTCTAGTTGTTCCCTAGTTTTTAATCTAGGACAAAATTTATCAAACATACCTAGATTCATACTTTTGAAATAAAAATTTCCACTTATCTTACCTTTCCAATCAAAACATTTCATTGTTCTTACCTTTATCAGAGCACACATATTTAAGATCTTACCTCTTTTCTTCAAATTTGACTTCTTTTCTTAGCACACATCTTTACAAGTCAAGTAGAATACTACGCACTAGGGAAACATATCTACTCATAGAGGTTTCTCTTTTCTTCAGTTCCCAGCAATCACAGTTTAGGGTCTTGGCAATGGAACCATTTGTTGTCATAGGGGAAAACCCAGGGTTCAACACTCAAGAGTGCACCAACAAAACTCTAACTACCAGCCCTTTTGGCAACACCTTCGAAGAAGATGAAGTCTCACCTGAGGTAGAGGTAGGGGTAGTTGCAGGAATCTAGTGTCTGCAACCTTAGCTGGGACACATATCTTTGATTACAATATTATATCAAAGCACTTAGCAGTTACAGTTCATCAATATTTAACCAATATCTACTTCGCAGATAAAACCCTAACATAGATCCTCACAGTATTCACCCATATCTATTATATTCAAGTACTAAGCACATTCACATAGGTTAGATATAGCATTCATCCATATTATTAAGCACAAAGAATCGCATATATATCTATCATTCATCTTATATCAAAACACTAAGAAAGTAAACACATAACACATCAATATATCGTACAAAACGTAGCAACAAAGGATATATGTGGTTCACCCCCAGCCTGGGGCTACGTCCACTAACTCTTTGTCTTCTTTATTATCTTCTATCAATCTTCTTACATGCACAGAGCCACAAAATCCTACTCCTCATAGGACAAGAGATCTGCGTTCACCTCGTCAGATCCTCCTTCCTTGAGCTAGGTCACAACACAAAGCCTTTTCTCAATCTCTTATAGTTGCTTGCACTTAGCCTTGCAAGTCTCACACAACATGCACAAAGCATGTACAACTATTACTTGCACTTAACACTTAGCATCACACACTTGCGCTTATTCTACTTACATCACCTAGATTTCTATTTATACATTAAAAAATGGGCCTAAACATGGGTAAACCCATGGGCCGACATCCCCATACCCGTTACAGAATCCCAAAACCCAAAAAACCCTAAACAAGGGGCCGATATCCCGTGATCTCTTCTTTGACTTGTGCTCTGCCTTCAACAGCCTGTCAAAGTCCCAAAATAGGTCAAACATGACCAAGGATCCTCAAAACTTTGTCAAGGGCCAACAAGCCCACTGATTTTTCTTTTCCGAGGCAAAACACCTCAAATATGTTTCCAAACACTTGTTGACAACTTCCGTTTGACCATCAGTCTAGGGATGATAAGCTATGCTGAGATTCAATTGGGTGCCTTGTATCTTGAATAGTTCTTTCCAAAAATTGTTGGTGAAAGTTGGGTCACGATCAGAAACAATAGAATGTGGTATGCAATGAAGCTTGAAGACCTGATCCATGAAAATTTGAGCCAGAATGGATGTTGTAAATGGGTGTTGAAGAGCACAGAATTGAGCATACTTGGAAAGACAATCAACTACCACCATGATGACAAATTTATTTCCTGATTTTAGGTAAGGCTACAATAAAATCCATAGAGATATCACACCAAAGACTAGGTGGAATCGGATGTGGTTGTAGTGTTCTATATATTTGACTATTTCACCCTTGTTGTGTTGACACACATCACATTTAGCCACAAAATTATGAATGTCCTATTTCATACCATCCCCCAAAAAGGAATGTTTGAACTTGTCATAGGTTTTGGTAAACCGGGAGTGCCCAGCTGTGGGTGTAGCATGAATCTTAGAAAGTACCATGGATTTAAGTTTTGACTATGTACTTAAATACAAACATCCTTTGTATCGAATATCATCATGGAGCCAAGAGTACACTAGGGAAACTGTACAATTGGAATGCAATTGTTGTATTAGATGAGAACGTTTCAGATCATGTAGCCATTCCTGGCGAACATCTTGGAGCTAATCTGGTACAATGAAGGAGAGAGAAAAAAGGGACCCTTCATATTCATATTTTTGGGAAAGTGCATCTGCAACCACATTGTCTTTGCCTTTATTGTAAATGATCTCATAATCATATCCAAAGATCTTAGTCACCCATTTCTGTTGCTCTGGGGAGAAAATGTGTTGTTCCAAAAAATACTTGAGGCTTTGATGATCTATCTTAATTTGGAAGCATTTCCCCAATACATAAGGGAGCCAAATATCAATGGCATGCATAATAGCCAACATTTCCTTTCCATAGATTTCTTTTCCCAAATTTTTCTCAGACAGTTGTTGTTTTGGTGAAGGCCAAAGGCTGGCCCTCTTTCATAAGGACAGTGCCAATTCCTTTCCCTAAAGCATAAAATTCCAGGACAAAGGTCTTTGTGAAATCATGAAGGGATAGAACTGGAGTGGTGCACATGGCCATATTCAAGGTTTGAAAATCATGAACAACTACTGGAGTCCAAGTGAAAGAATTCTTTTTAAGGAGTGCAGTGAGATGCACTGTAATCTTTCCATAATTATTAAAAAATTTGCGATAAAAGCCTATTAAGCCCAAAACTCCACACAAGATTTTAAGAGTCTTTGGGTGAGGCCAATATTGCATAGCTTCAATATTTTTAGGACACACCCTGAAGCCAGCCTTGCCAACAAGATGACCCAAGTACTCGACTTCTGAGGTGCCAAACATCACATTTAGATTGTTTCAGGAAAAGTTGGTGCTGAGAGAGTAGATGGAGAACTCAATCCACATGAGAAAGATGGTATGTCGAGGTTTTTCTATAGATGAGGATATCATCAAAGAAAACTCAGACAAAATGACAAAGAAAAGGATGGAAGACATGATTCATGAGGCTTTGAAAAGTGGAGGGAGCATTACAAAAGCCAAATGGCATGACCAAAAACTCATAGTGGCCCTCATGAGTTCTAAAGGAAGTCTTAGGAATGTCTTCTTCTTAAAGAACTGGGCTAGCGAGAATGGAGATCAAGTTTATTAAAGAACTGGGCGCCACTCAATTCATCCAATAGGTCATCAATGACAAGAATGGGAAATTTGTCTTTAATGGTGAGTTTTTTGAGGGCGCGGAAGTCAGGACACATGCGCCAAGAACCTTATTTATTAAGGACCATGACCACAGGAGAAGAGTAGGGGCTCATACTAGGGTGGATAACACCTGTGTTGAGTAGTTCTTGAACCATTTTCTCAATTTCATTTTTTGGGGAAAAGGCGTGACGATAGGGATGGTTATTTGGAGGAAGGATTTTTGGGACAAGGGGAGTGGAATGATCATGAACACCATGATAAGGAGGGAGTCCCTGGGGAGTGGAAAAAAACACTTGATGCTTAGAGAGGATGGATTGGAGGTCATGCAGGACAGAGGGTGTCTTAGTTGCTTGTATGGCATGGAGTTGGGAAATAATGCCAGAATGACCTTTTTTGAGCATATTTTCCTTTGATGGGAACTAATGATCTCATGGGAAATGACGGTGATGCATTGGAACTTATATTGTTGTCCCTCCTAGTCAAATTTCATGGTCAAATCCTTAAAATCCATGAGAATGGGACCCAAATTCCTTAGCCAGTCAACACCCAACACAATGTCACAATTGCCCATGTCGATAACAAACATATGATATTTTAGGTGGTAGTCAAGAATTTGGAGATGGACATTTTCACAATGCCCTCCACATTTCATGGACCCGCCATTGGCAATCATGATTTGGAAATTATTGACTGCACAGATATAGCAATTAGTTTCTTGGGGAATGCAGTGATGAATAAAATTATGGGTGCTTCCACTATAAACAAGAATGATGACCTTCCTATGCTTGATGTAACCAATTATCTTGAGCATTTGGGGAGCAGAGAAGCCAGTGAGATCATTTAGGGAAATGATTGGTTCTACTTAGGGAGGGTCTGAGGGAGGGGTTATGTTAGTGGGCTCGGGTCACACAGACACAAGGGGAGCTTCAACATCATCTTCTGAAACATCCTCCAAGATGACCATAAAAATATTTTTTTCCTTACACTTTTGTCCTAGAAAATATTTGTCATCACAATTATAACAAAGGCCTTTGAGTTGGCGTTCAGTCATTTCGGCCCTCGTTAATTTTTGGATCTTTAGTGGAGTAGAAGGAGGAGTGGGATTTACTGGTTTAGTGCGAGGAATAAAGGAGGGTTTCCAGTTTTGAGAAGAGACAACCTGTTTTTATTCCTTATCTCTTTTAGTATCCTCCACCCAACTCTGAGGCTGATCCATGAGGACATGGGCCTGAATCTCATCCTTGAGGCCACTGATAAAACATTCTCGGAAAAAAAGCATAAGAAATTCCCTCTGTATGAAAATCCAGTCGCTCAAAAGGAGCTATAAATTATTCCATTGTGCCAGATTGTTTCAACTTTTTCAAATGACCTAAATGGTTGGTATCAGTGTCAAAGCATTCATAAAAATCTGTCGAAAAGTGTGTGTAAGCAACATACCCTTGGCAGGCAGTTTTTATCCATTGCCACCATTGCCAATGTTCTTGATCTAGATGGAGAACACCATACCCGAGTTTGGCCAACTCATCTGTAATGTCGTACAAAGAGAAATAATGTTCCATTTGAGTTACCCAGCTAGTGGGATCTTAGCCATCAAATTATTTGGTCACATCCACATGCGGGAGGCGTAGGTCACACTGAAAGTGATGGGGCTGAAAATTATGGGAATGAGAGTAAGTTTCAGCTCCAATATGCAAAGGTGGGTCATATAAGGGAGGAACTGTAGGGATATGCATCTTGGTGTAGATCATCGTAGCGACAGATTCAAGATGGGTAGTAATGTCTTGTTTGAGGTCTTGTTTGAGTTCCTCGATTGAGGCAGTGATGGAGGAATGCATGTTTTTATTGATGGTGGAAATATTGGAATTGAGTTGTCTCACTTCTTGTTGGGTCTCTATGAAATTACATTGCAAGGTATTGAAGCGAGCTTCCAATTCTTAGCTATGGGTATGGGCCATGATGATGAGGGAACCGAAAAGGGGCGAGTGGGGTCAAAACATTTGTTGAAAAAATGATAGCTATGAATGTTATAAGGGTGAAGAGAGAAATCCAATGGAATAGGTCTCAAATAATGTGCAATAGGATCCAGACCTTTTTTTATTATTTTCACCTACGTAGTTATACTCTGATATGAAGAATATTGCGGTGATGAAATGCCCAAATGATTAATCAGGAAGAAATGTGTAGTGATTTGGAAAATCGAATGCAGGAGACACAGTTGCGTGGCCATAGATCTTGTATGTTTTTTTGTTTTTTTTTTCCGTCCCCAAAGGTTAGGTGTTCAAGGGTTCTACAGACAAGGGTTTTCCCTGTGCTATATCTCTATGATATACGTGTGGGGTCCAACAGTATTACTCATCCCAATATATCAGGGCACCAACTAAGGAGGCTAGACCATGCTCGTAGTTGTACTACCTGACTACCCAGGTACTAGAGAGTATCTTCCTGAGTGTTTTTCTCAGTGGCACTATACCAGTCAAGCAATCGATCGGTTTATCTAAAGAGGGATTCAAGAAATCTAGGTCAGTTTGTATACAAGTGATTTATGATGTGCTACCATTCAAAGGGGTACCAACAGGGGTTACAATGGTGTCCAACAGATGTGTGCTTCAGTACCACTTGTATTTATTTCATGTATGAATCCCCGACCGTGGGTTTATGCACATAACGACATATCTTTGTAGCTTAAAGACGCTAGAATACGTCTCTACCCTGGAAAAAAATTAACACACAATTTTCTGCTGAGGAATGTGCTCTGATACCACTTGTAATATTCCAGATATAAAAAGTATGTATAACATAAATAAAATGCTAGAAATGGAAGATGAACAACAATATAACCAGAACAACACCATAATAATACCAAAATGATACCAGAATAACACCAGAAAGAGCACTTTGATTACTGAGAGCAATGTTCACTTGCCTCTTCGAGGGGGAAACCTCCAACATAGCAAAGATCTATTACAATAATATCCAAGAAAAAATTTATCATACCCTTGACTCCTATTTATACTAAATATGTCTATCAAAAGAACCATCTAGAGGAAGATCCTTCTAGAAGCAAAAACTTCTATTAGGTCTTCTTACATTGGACTTATTCTTCCTTATTTCTAGGCCTTATTAATATTGACCTTTATTACATCGGAATATATTATTCTACCTACGTGAGGGGTTAGGTCCCTAACACTGAATCTATTGGTAAGTTATTTGATTCAATGATTTTATAGTTCTTATCTCTAATGATGGAAAGAAAATCATTGTGTTAATGTGTGATTATTGATTAGAGATAAGGAAACTAATTTTATTGCCATCATTTTATTGCATGTATGTTTTCTTTCGATAATTGTATCTCAGTCAATAATTTAAATACTAGCAAGTTGATGTATTAGTACTAGGCTTGTCGTAGGTGTGAAAATCTTTGTCTGCATGCTTGAGCACGAGGGTTATCCTAAGCTCAGCCTTCTTTAATAGTTAATTTTTCCCCTTTCCTTTTACCCAGTTGGTTTATACCAACACCTATCTTTTATCAGACCCATTTATAAGAGAAAATTCAAAAGAGAGAATTTTCAAACTGAAGGAGGAGTTTTCACAAGAAGATATCTTGTAAATGACTATGTAAATTCCATCGATTAATTGGTTGGATCACAAGATCTGGAGAACGATTCCACTATTAAACATTGCAGAGTCTAATTGGGCCTCGGTGGCAGGTTTGGTTCATGTTTTTGAGTTAAATGGATTTAGGACCACTCAACATAACTGGCGCTAGAAGGAGGGCCTGATGAATGAATGGCTGAGAATATTTCTGATATAATATTTCACACAGCCTATAGATTCAAAAGAACCCACATGCATGGCTAGTCATTCTCAAGACAACCCACACACTTTGATTACTCCTAAAATGAGTAACTCACCCCAGCAAGAGGAAGAACATTTATTCCTTGAAATATCTTATGCTCTTCCCCATGAGGATTTGAACTAGTTTAGAAGAATCACAAGAGCTTACGCTCGACAAATTGGAGAACTACCCTTAGCTCTATTACTTCCTCATAAAAAACAAGTAACCAGAATAGTGGTTGAAAACCCTGACCAGGCTTATGTTCACACAATAGAAGACTTGATAGATTTAACCCTCACCAAAATTGAACATCCCCTTAATCTAATTCCCGAAACACTAGCTGGTACTGCTTTGAGCGCGATGATTTTTCTGACGAGGAAGGGTTTAACTCGAAACACTCAGTTTTAGAGTTAGACGAAATAGAAGATAAAAATGATAATAACGAAGAAAGGGGAAAACCACATCAGAATAATCAACCGTGGTTGGCCAAATATGCTCTGGAAATCCCTAGACGAGTACATAACCTTGCCCAACATCCAAAAAATTTACTCCCTAAATTTCACCCTGAAACCTCAGGATTTCCTGAAGACCATATCAAAAAATTCATATTAGATATTAGATTGATGAATGTCCAACATGAATATGTAGTATGCAAGATTTTCCCCTATACTTTTGAGAATTCAGCCTCCACGTGGTATTTTACCTTTCCTGTAGGGTCCATAACTAATTGGACAAAGTTTCAAAAGGGATTTTTAGATAAATTTGCAGAAGAAACCACTACAGGATCTTTGATGGATGATTTTTTCGCTGCCACCATGAGTTCAAAGGAGAAGGTTAAAGACTTCAATCAACGATTCACCGCTATCCTAAACAATTTTCAACTTGAAACTAAACCCACTCAGGAGTTGCAAATCGAAGCATACACTAATGATCTCCCTGCTTTTATTTCCATGTTTGTGAAGAGGGATGCCAAAACAACCTTAGCTGATAATTTTGAGGAATCCAAAACAAAATAATTCCAAATGAAGCGATGTAAAGAAAGCCATGTCTCATTAGTTAAGAAGGAAGTTCAACCTCCACCTAGGAGATGACTCTTGTTGAACAGACCCCCAGAGAAACAAACAGAACAAGGTCTCGAAAAGGGAAGTGGAGACATAGAATACCTACAATGAATGATAAAGAAGTTTTCAAACAAAATCATAGACATGAAAAGAAGTGCAGGGAAAGGAAACCAAGGCTAGAGGCCCTATAAACCCTTTTTTTAAATAAATCCATCATTCAAAGCAATTGAACCTCCCCCAGTCAACTTAAACATATATCTCGAAAATGTAGCATTTGACTCTTTTTGTACCTATCACCAAGAGAAACATTATGAAAGACAATGCCCACAATGGATGCATGCCATGAATTTGATGTCCAACCAGTTTCTAGACGAGGTTTCCCTTACTTAACAATCTAGCGACTTAGCTATGAATATTTTTTATCAAGAAGAAGTTGATCCACTAGAAGAAACAACCATGTTGATATGGGACCCTAACATACCAATGCCTTATGACGATCTATTTGAGGTTCAAGAACCACTCACAGAGGTCTTAGCTGTGAAAACGTGAAGTAGGCATCACCTGGTCTCAAATGACCTTACCATGGCCCACACTTTGAGAGGAAAAAAACATTCGATCACCCGAAAGAATATTTTGTCTCCCAAAGAAATCCTATAAACATCCATACCCAAGAATCGCCCAAGCTAGACTACAACATAGTATAATATTTGAAAAAATTGAAGGCTAATATATCAGTCATGGACATGTGTAGAATCCCCCAGCAAAAGGACTTTCTGTTACAAGATTTGAAGTCAGTAGAAACTCCTATAACAAGCACTAACCAAGGAGAAAATCAAGCCCTCACAGATCTGAGAAGTGAGCCAACTATGAACTCTTTCTTTGAAGCTAAAAAGGGAAATCCTTTTGTCCCACCGTTCCTCTTGACATTTGAAGTCTTCAATAGAAACCTCCATAATTGTTTGGTTGACTTAGGCGCATCCTCTAATGTTATTCCATTATCTATATGCAATAAATTGAACGTAGTCCCTCTCAAAAGTGATAAACATGTGAAACAACTAGACAGAACCCAGGTGAAGTTTATGGGAGAGCTCAAATATGGCATGATCGGGATGGAGACACACCTGAAATTTGTTCAAGTGATTGACATAATTGTATTAGATATCCCAAAATCTTATGGATTTCTACTTAGTCAAGATTGGTTCGATAATTTAAACAGATACTTTAGTATAGACTGGGATCACCTTTGGTTTCCATTAAAGGGACACATGAATATGATCAGGATCAATAGGGAAATATATCTAAAACATACTGTCACCAACCTAGAAACCCTCAATGAAACCTCTTCGACAGATTTCCCTATGCTAGGCAATTATTCCTGCGACTCCAATTTTGGGAATTTCTCCCCCATCTCATATGATTTCCCTCTCACTCAAAACTATGAAATGACTTTTCAAGAAAATATGTCGACAGCGACAGAAGAAATCCTCTTCTATCAAGAACCTCTGTTAAAAACCATGGAGCATATAGGAGGAAAGGAGGAAAGTGGTAGGAAAAAAGAAACTGATGGTTTTCTCTCACAAGTTTGGACCATGTACTTTGATGGATCTAAGTCGCAAGAGGGATCAGGAGCGGGGTGTATCCTCATTGATCCCAAAGGTAAGAGAAATTTCCTTTCCTGCAAACTAGAATTTGAATGCACAAACAACACCATTGAGTATGAAGCTCTAATACAAGGGCTCAAGAAATCCATAGAATTAAACTTTAAAGAACTAAATCATCGTTAGAAAACTAAGGAACACTATACGCTGCAACTCTCCGCACCTGAGGAATTATCAACAGGAAATGCACAGACTAATAGAACATTTTGAATCCTTCAATATTGCAGCAATTCCCAGAACAAAGAACACTCTGTCTGATTCCATGGCCACTGCTGCCTCAAGGCTATCCCCTTTAGAAGACTATGAAGCCTCCCGGTTCACTGTGGAGCTACTCTACAAACCTTCGGTGCCCAACAATATTTCTAATTAGAAGGTCTTCGAAGGAGATGAACAGATCATAAACATTTTAACCAATCGAGATAATTTTAAAGATCTGGCTATTGATGATGAAATATTTCAAGATCAATTAATAGAAACCGATCCCCATGTAAAAAAAACATGAAACAAATCAATCAACTGACAAACCGAGGTCTCACACGATAGCGAAATGGGTATCCAATTTAGAAAACTTGTTTGACTTAAGGGAAAGATTTAAATGGTCAATGAACACAAATACGAGTTCTTGTCCCATGTATGAAACCATTAATCTGGGAACCCCGTATAAACCTAAGAATATAAATCTCGGAAAGGCAGTATCTAAATAAGAAAGGAAGGCCTATCTCAAACTTTTCATAGAATATCAAGATATTTTTCCATGGTACCACCGAGATCTTAAAACTTATGATACTCATGTCATTCAACACACAATACCATTAAAATATGGAGTAAAACCCTTCCAACAGAAGCTTTGGAAGTACCACCCATCTCGGGAGCCTCTCATGTGTCAAGAGTTGAAGAAATTACTAGATGCTAAAATTATCTTCTAGGTTAGACACTCTGCATGCGTAGCAAATTTGGTTCTTATCAAGAAAAAGTCTTGGGAAATTCGTCTATGTGTGGATTTCAGAAATATCAATAGAGCATCAAAAAAGGACAACTACCCAGTCCCACCAATGGAGAAACTCTTTCGTACCGTGTTTGGTTCTGATATTTTTTTTCTGTTGGATGGTTTTTCAAGTTACAACCAAGTTCTAGTTTCAGAGGAAGACTGTTTAAAAACTACCTTTTGAACCAAGTGGGGAACCTTTGCTTACAAATGCATGCCCTTTGGTTAATGAATGCAGGGGAAATCTTCCAAAGGGCCATGGATGTGGATTTTCGAGAACTAATAAACAAATGTGTAGTATTTTATTTAGACGACGTGACTGTATATTCAAATAATAGAGAAGATCATATCCAACACCTAACCTATATTTTCGAAAGGTGTAGGAAATACGGTATATCCTTAAACTCCAAGAAAACTATATTTGGTGTCGAGGAAGAGAAACTACTAGGTCATATTATATCTCAAGAAGGAATTCGCATAGACCCAGAACGAATTAGGGATATAGCTCAGCTTCCACTACCCCACAACAAAAATGCTATGAAATTCTTCTTTGGGAAAATCAATTTTGTGAGAAATTTCACTCCCGATTTCGCTGAAACTATCAAACCCTTACAAAAAATGATTTGCAAAGATGTTGAATTTAAGTGGGATGATGGACGAAAAATTTATTTCAGCAATATTAAGATTGCAATATCTCAAGCTCCAATGTTACAAAGTCCCAAATTTAGCAAATATTTTTTCCTCGACACTTCTGCCTCCGACCAATCGTTAGTTGCAGTATTGACTCAGAAGGATGATGACAACAATGAGGCCCCTGTCTCATTTATGAGCACTAATATCTAAGGGGCCGAACTAAATTACCCTGCAATAGAGAAGCATGATTATGTAGTGTACAAGGCAGTGAAACACTTCGTATCTTACATCCTAAAGAACCATACCAAAGTCATTTTGCCTCATCTCGTAGTCTGATCCCTATTCACTCAATAGGAGATGGGGGAAAGAAGAGGGAACTTGATGCCAGTGGTCCAAGAATTTGATCTCAAGATAAAACCTATCAAACTGGTTAAGGGACAACGATTATGTAAACTAGAAGCTAAAGCCCAAGACCAAGTAAATGAAGACCCCATATGGGAGAATGACATGGCATTATGGTGAAGTGAAGCTTCATATGTCTCCTCAGGGCAGGAGTCTTGGTATGAAAAAATAGTTTATCTCCTGCATCATGGGACTTGCCCAGAAAACTGGAACCCTAAGGAAAGGAGAGATCTCAGGCTAAAATCAACACAATACCGCCTCATAAATTTGGTGTTGTTCCGCGTTAATTATGATGTGGTACTTTTAAGATATCTCGAACGAGAATATGCAGATAAGGTTCTGAAGGATATCCATGATGGTCCTACAGGTGGACACTTCGCAGGGAATACCACCCTGTTCAGCGATGCTCAGACATATGCTAGGAACTATAAAACCTACCAAACAAGCGCGGGGAGGGAAAAGAGAGCAGTTGTCCCACTCCAACCTATGGTCGTATCTAGGCCATTTGAGAAATGGGGGTTATATATCATAGGATAAATTACACCGAGTTCCTCAAAACAACATAGTTACATATTTTCTACCACAGAATATTTCACTAAATGGGCAGAGGTCATCCCTCTTACTCATGTAAATGAAAAGGTGGTGATCCAATTCATAGAACAAGAACTCATCACAATGTTTGGTATGTCTTTTGTCCTTGTTTTCGATAATGTCTCTTAATTTTATTCCACCCTATTAACAGAGCTTGATTTAGACAAAGGAATCATAATCAGATACTCTGCAAACTACTATCCATAGGGGAACGAAGTGGCATAATCAACCAATAAGAACCTAGTGAGGATATCAAAGAAAAAAGTTGCAGACAACCTGAGGAATTGGCACAGTTCATTTCATAATTCCTTATGGGATGATATAGTAACACCTAAAGAATCTATAGGTAATTCCCCATACTTTTTGGTTAATGGACAGGAATCCATTCTCCTGAACAGGCTATATCTTCTATATCTTTAGCTTTCTTAGGGTTCTAGAGGACAACCCTCATTGATTATACAACAAAGAATTGATACCCTCCTCATGATGGAAGAAGAAAAGGAGAAAGAAAAAACAAATTTCATTTCTCATCAACAGATAGTTAAAAGGTGGTTTGACAAGCATAAGGCCAAAGAGAATAATTTTGAAGTAGGAGACTTAGT
The DNA here is from genome assembly GCA_009831015.1 of Picea engelmannii. Taxonomy (NCBI): domain Eukaryota; kingdom Viridiplantae; phylum Streptophyta; class Pinopsida; order Pinales; family Pinaceae; genus Picea; species Picea engelmannii. The sequence goes on from ML780249.1 coordinate 366,320, forward strand.
CTTGAAACGGGACCAAGCGAATGAGCCGAAGGGAAAGCATCTAAAGTTTTAGAATATATGGCTTGGAGCTTTTCAGGTAGCCAAGAAAATTGGGGTAGGAATGTATCGGTTGCAAAATCTGAGGGGGGAACCTGATGCCCTCCCAGTGAATGGCTAAGCCCTAAAACAATATTTTTGTTAAAAAAAAAATATGTGTGTTTTCATGATATTTTGTTTTTAGGTAGGCTGATTGTGGGGTTCTTCATTTTTTTTTCTTGTTATAGTATTTTTGTGCTTTTGAAGTTTGTGTTCAGCGAGGCATTGGTTGAACTTAGTTCATGTAGTATAACGAACTATGTTCCTGACTCATGCTTACATACAACACAAGAAGCACTGGGAGAATTGTGATTGTTTTGAAGGAGTTATATGTCTAACCTGTGTAGATAAAAAACCTTGGCAAAGCGATGAAGTGTCCGCCTGGTGGTTTGGTAAAACCTAAAGGGAAAGATGGTAATATGGAAAGGACCTCATGTACCTCAAGACAGAGCGAGAAAAAATTCACCTTAACCATCTCATTTTGCAAATAAAAGGCGTTCACCTCTCCCACTCACTCAGGGAATTATGCCGAAATAAAATCAATTATATCAAATGACTGAAAAGTAGGAGAGGGTATGCAGATAACTCCGTCGGGGATATGGATGCTCGCTAGCAGTGGAGCAAGTTATGTGATGTCGAGGTGACTCCGTCGGGGATATGGATTCTCGCTGGTAGCAGAGCAACACCGTAGCAAGTGAATGATGATAACTAAAAGGCAACACGCCATTGAATGCTTTACTCAACTCTTGTCAAAAGAGGGCATGGTTCATGGTTAAAGGAAATGAAGATGGAATAACAGTTGAAACCCCACAGGCAAGCTCGGATTCACCAACCAGGGAATTTCAAACGCAAGGATAGAAGAGGCTCTGATTAAAAAGAAGTTATGTTCTTAACCATACTCTACATCAGCTGAGCCCAGGGAAGAAACAGAGATCCTTCTTTCACCTAGTAAGTCACCATTTGTTGAGCACTCAATACACCCTAAAAATCCTTATCAAATTTTGTCACTTTTTGGGTACCACTTGTTTTCTGCACTGTCTGACTCAACTTCATTTTGGGAAATGTTTTATCTTTGATTGTTTTCATGAATCTTATCACATATCCAGGTTTGTTTGAACTTATGAAACCTCGTGTCTAAAATACCTTAACACCTGAATTAAGAATCGACATCTAAACCCTGCACCTAACGTGCTCAAGTTCGACGTCAGAAAGAATTCAAGTAAGTAAAGGAACCAAACAAAAAAAATAGTCGTCGATCACCGATCCTCATCGGAATCGGAAGAAGGTGGTCTTGGTTTACGTAGGTTATTTGCATAAAGGTTTGAGATATAGTTGATCCCCTTCGACATCCGTAAAATATGAGGAAGACATACATTAACGAAGGATGTAAAATAATCGTCGATAGTCGATGCCCGATGCACTTTATCGAGATTGGGAAAAATCTAGAAGGATCACAACAAACATTTCGACCGTGATAAATTTATCTTCGATCATCGTCCCCGATGTGTTTTCAGCATCGGGACTTTTTCAAGGGAGCCTATCTAAGAGCACTTGTAGGTTTATTGTCGACCGTCGATCCTGGACACTTTTCAACGTCAGCAAGTTAGGATTTGGTTTTAGAACGAATGGATTAAAAAAATTCCCGACTCTGATTAACACGAGAGAATTAAATCACTAGTCTTGAACACCACGTGTCATTACCAGGTAAGAGGTTCATACGGTCTAGTTCTATCCCAAGTCATTTTTGGTTCCCTAGGTCCTAGTCACACCTCTACATCATCTTGGCCACGTCATCATTGTACGGTAATATCGATCAATGTCAGAGATTTTTTAGGAGGATATCAACGAAACTGTTCACATCACAATCCAACCCCCGATCCACCAAATGAAAGAGTGGAACAATGGGCTATTTGCGGCATTAAATATGATCATATTTTGGACATTTAAGGAACTATTTAATGCCCGATCGTACATTAGTTTCTACCTTGTGCATCGATTAGATGGAATAATTTTAAAATCGTCAATAAACCACATTACCATTCGTGCCTCTACCTTCAACCCACAATGAATTTAAGTTTAAACTCCTCTGAAGATCCAACAGAAGATTTGTTGAAATTTCACTCATAACCTTAATTGAATGGATGATGAGACATGGTAAGATTATCCATATTTAAATCTCTAGAACCATTGTAAACAAATTCATTCTGCATGTAAGTGAATTCCAAAGCGTCTGAAGGAGCAGAGCAAGCAACTCGAGACTATACTGACCCTTTTGATTATCAAAACTAGGTTTAACAAGATTCATAGGTATGTATCCAAGTTTGTCAATTTTTTGGTTATAATTTATATATGTCCATCTGGTTTCTTACACAGTCTCTAAAATATGCTCTAGTTTCAAGAAGAATGTCTCCAAGAAATCCAACCAACAGACGCTCGTCGATATCACCAAAGCTGAAAGAACTAGAGATAGGCCAAGGTTCTTCTCCGGGGACCGCAAGGTAGTTGGATTACACCCCTAGGGTGGAGCCTATCATCAAAATAGCAACAAAGAAATATTTTGTCCATCCTTCGGCCTTTGGTATTGTTGAGAAGATAATTCCAAGATGCCTACAACAAATTCACGAGTGAGCGACACCTTTTCACTGCAGGGATATCTGACTTCCAAGAAGACACCCTTATGGTGCTAATGATGTGAAAAGACATGGAAAGATGGTATGAGAAGGCCCACCAAGTGGTGGAAATAATTGATTACATCAGTGCGGTTCAAAAGGGCCGATATGCCAAAGAGAATGACATTCGGGTGCTAAGGGACGGTAGCATCGATCGTATAAGGAAGTCAGTCAAATAATGGGTGAAGATGGCCCAAGAAGCTCAGAGGGAGATTCAAGAGAAATGGGATGATTGTGAAAGAAGATGGACCAATATCAATCAGGCGATGAGAGACATCGGTCTCCCTAAATTCAGCTCATCCGAGGACTTTGTCAACTTGCATGACATAGTCAAACAACATGTAGAACAAGACTCATATTGGACTACAGAGATAGAAAAGGTGGCTAAAATCATGCCAAGTCAAGTACAGTAGTTCATGGAGCACCTGATCAATGCTCGGGTAATATTAAAATAGTTAAGTGCTAAAGTAGTCAAGGATATCCTTTTGGCTCTGATGGATCAACACAGATTATCGTATGCCGACACATGTGAGGAACTCTTCGTCAAATGGTCAGAGTATGAGAAGAGTCATACACTTAAGTGAAACCATTTGATGACTCTTATAAGATAGAGAGATGAAAGCACCATGTGGTGATGTTTTGTTTTACTTATCTTTCACTTTTGATAGTTATTTTTAGATAATAATTCATTATAAATAATAGGGTCGACCTTTTAGAAAAGGTCGATGGTTGTTGCAACGACCCTCATTTTTGGAATTGTAAAGAACTATTTTAGAACTACCTTAATTGAGAAGTCATGTTTAGGACTGGAGCCAAGTTATTGTTTTACATCAAAGTCCTGTGTGATTGGATCATAAGGATGGATTACTTCTGACTTTATCTCATGAATGGATGTTGTAATGAGTAAGACTTTATGAATCTATTGATAAGTTAGTTGATTCAATATTTTTATAGTTCTTATCTCTAATAATGGAAAGAAACACATTTTGTTAATGTGTGATTAGTGATTAGAGCTAAGGAAACTAATTTTCTTGCCATCATTTTATTGCATGTATGTTTTCTTTCGATAATTGTATCTCAATCAATAATTGAAATACAAGCAAGTTGACGTATTAGTACTAGGCTTGTCGTAGGTGTGAAAATATTTGTCTGCATGCTTGAGCATGAGGGTTATCCTGAGCTCATCCTTCTTCAGTAGTTAAGTTTTCCCCTTTCCTTTTACTGAGTTGGTTTATACCAGCACCTATCTTTTATCACACCCATTTATAAGAGAAAATACAAAAAAGAGAACGTTCAAACTGAAGGAGGATTTTTCGCAAGAACATATCCTATAAATCACTACATAAATCCCATTGATTAATTGGTCGGATCTTAATATATGGAGAACCTTTCCACTATTAAACCTTGCAGACTCTAATTGGACCTCAGTGGCAGTTTTGGTTCATGTTGTTGAGTTAAAGGTATTTGGGACCCCTCAATAGGATCATAGACGTAGAACCCAATGCTACCATTCCTACCACCAATATCCAACCTAGTGAACCAGACGAGCCAGAGGAAGGTGAGTGTCTTTTTCATTGACAGATGTGGGTGAAGGGTACCCTGCTACACTTCATCATTGATAGCAGTATCCAGAAGAACATCATCTCAGCAAAGGTTTTCAAGTGACTCACCCTCCGATAATGTCACACCCACAACCCTACACCATCGGATGGCTCTACAAAGGAAGTGACATATGCATTAGCCAATAATGACACCTGTCATATGACATCAATCCCTTCAAAGACGAGGTATTGTGTGATGTTTCCCCTCTGGAAGTTTGTAATGTTCGTTTTGGAAAACCATATGTATGGAAACATCATGTTGTATATGAGTCTACGCCTCGTAGTGTTACTATTACTTTGAAAAAGAAATTGTACAAGATACCCAAGGCAATCCCACCGAGTGTTATTTCCTTGATCTCTGCCAAGCAATGTAGAAAGGTCATCTGTCAGACAGGGAAGTTTGTATTCTTCATGATTCTCTCTCAGAATGAGCGAAATGTCACAACCACATCTAGGGTCTTCACGACCGACCTCTCCACACAGCAAAAGCAAGTGGATAAGGTCATGGAAAAATACTCAGATAACTTCTCATCACCTATCAGGGTAACTTTGCACTGTCAGATCAAGCACCCCATAGATTTAAACCCTAGTGCACCACTTCCCAATGAGCTAGTCTACTGCCACTCTCTATTAGAGAATGAGGAGATCAAGCGGTCGATCCAAGAACTTATCTACAAGGGACACAAATTTCCCAGCTCATCACCTTGAGGGAGCCCAATCATGTTGGTATAGAAGAAAGATGGAACCTAGAGACTTTTCATTGATTACCGGGCTCTGAATAAAATCACAGTCAGAAACTGGTACCTGATTCCCCGAATCGATGACCTCCATGATCACCTCACAAGGGCCAAATACTTTAGTAATATTGATCTGAAGTCTAGCTACCACTAGGTCCCAATAGAAAAGACAGATGTATGGAAGACCACTTTCAAGTCAAAGGAAGGTCTTTATGAATGGTTGGTCATTCCCTTTGGTTTGAAAAATGATCCAACCACTTTGATGAGGATGATGGATGATATCTTGCGACTATTCACTAATACTTTTGTAGTGGTGTATCTAGATGACATCCTCATTTACAACAAGACTTGGGCATACAACTTGCAACATATTCAACAGGTTCAGCACACCCTGCGGCAGCACCAACTCTATGCCAACTTGGAAAAATTATCCTTCAGCATGGGCGGGGTTCATTACCTCGGCTACATCGTTGATCATCATGGATTACATCTA
>ML780249.1:384284-416954 GCA_009831015.1 Picea engelmannii
GTATGGGAAGGATAACAAGTCCGAAATCAAAGCTAAAGGCTCCCACACATAATCATGGGTATACCTCCAAGTGACCCCCAATATACGATCCGACCACTATAAACAGTTGAACCACAGAGGAATAGTCTTCGTAACTCACCCGAATGTGACCTCGTGCATAACCCCTGTGTGAGAGGGGGATCCCAGAAAAAAAATACGACAATTGGATTTGACTCTCCCTAACTTAGGATGCTAATGTTTGTTTTGAAAACTTTGGAGAGTTGTACTCACAGCCTAATCCAAAGTGCTAACCCTAGGCTACTGTTGGTGGAGGATCCTAGAAAATAAAATGTTCTAGATAGTTTTTAATTAGCGATCATTTTATAGTTGTTCTTTGCTCAAAAGGGGTGCATGGAAGTGAAACGGATGGAATGATGACTCAATCCCCAAAAAATGCATCAAAGATGATAAGCAATCATTTCTTTTCGATGAAGATCTATTTAAGGGAGAGAGAGAGAGAGAGAGAGAGTTATTTTCACTAACAAACACTAAGAAGGAATGCCCTCAAACAAATTTTCTTCAATCAAATCTGATGTGGTGCTAAAACTTTTTGGAAATGCCTTCTAATATGCAAAATCGATCATGAATATGTCTCTTTCTTGTTTGTATGTGAATAATGATTAATTCAAAACAACACTTCTCCTACCAATTATCCTTTTGGATTAAGGAAACTCAGACAAACACAAGCAAGTTTCGTACAAACAATACACCCTGTTGTTGTGATAAAAAACAAGAAGCAAAAGAAAAGAAAAACAAAGAAAATCAAGAACTTCACACAAAAAGAGATGTCGAAGAACAATGACCTTAACAAAAACCAAATGAAGAGATTCATAGACTTCTGATGTCCTTCACCAGAGTTTCTTGCTCAGTCGAAAAGGAGAGAAAAAACAATGAATGGATTTCAAACTCCCAACAGCAGAAAAACTCAAAAATAATGAGGAAGGCTACAAAATCTAAACAACAAGGTATTTGTTCCTCGAAAGGACGGGTGTCACTATTGAATGGGAAGAAACATTGAATCACAGAGAGGCTCAGCAAGTGAAATACAGAGGCTAGACCTTGGAAAAAGCAATTATGGAAAGGTTTTTGGCCAAAAGAGGGTTGGCGCTCTGGTGTAAAGGGCACCAAGCGTTATAGCTCTCTTTGTAACATACCCAAGAAGTGTTGGTTCTTTGCTAACACATCCACAGGGACACTAGTCTTGAAAAACTCATGAAAATGTCTGAAAATCAAAATTCCAGTCTAGTTTGGCAATCAAGCTGAGTGTGATGAGGTAGGGAGTCAATCAGCTCATGAAATCAATCAAAAAGAGTGAACATGTCTAAAAACAATTAAGGGGTAAGACAAGGTCTATGAGGAGAAATCAAAACCAAACAGTTTCGATTCGAGGCTCCCCAATATGGTCCCCAGTTTCTGTTGAAGGAAAATCTCCTTGCGGACAGGTAGATATCCTCTTGAGAGATAGACTCTTAACTCTTAAGATAGAAGATTCTTAATGTGGACACTAACTTCCTTTCAGATCTATACAAACTAATGCATGAGGAGGAAGGAGAAAAGAAGTACCTTTTACCGGTGTTTGTCCGTGCACACTCCGAGTTGAGCTCCAACCTTTCAATCCTCGATGAGCTCTGTAGACAAACAATAGTACAACCACTTCCTACTCTATTGATATTAGCTTGAAAACAGATCTATCTATCAGATATAAGTTCATGTAAGATCAAACACAAACTACAAAGAAACAGGCCAAGCATGTCATATTAATGAGAACAATGACAGAAGTAGCTTACAACCGTAGATGTGAATGCGACAGCTTCGTCAAGTCCCCTTTGTCTAACCCTTGCTCAAAGGATCCACGACCCAGATGACAACAACTTCACTGATTACTCTCCTCCAATCCATTGTGTGTTTCCTATAAGATTATAGGTTTCATGCTTGCAATTCTTCCCCCTTTCCACCATGATAGAGCCTATTTATATAGGTTTAGAGAGGCTTAACCTCTTGAGGTATCTTTAGGGTAAGTTGAGGAATTCCCTCCTTAGATCAAAGATCTTCTCCTAAGATTATGGTTGAACCAGGAATTCGAATGCAACCGCCTTCCAAACTTGAAATATCTTCCCCTTATTCTCCTCAACAGATCAACAGTTGCCCAGATTAGACAGCGCTCCCTCAAAAAGGGCATCAGGGTGTTATAGCGCTCCCTAGTAGGCTAAAGGGGGGCACCAGCTCTCTAAATATTTGTAGCACTCCTTCAGAGGGGTAGTTTAGTGTTATAACGCTCCCTAGCACCTTATAGGGGAGCGCCAACGCTCCTAAGGGTGAGATAGGGGAGCGCTCTCCCTTAAAACCTTAGTTTGAGAGACTCTTTCAAGTGGCAAGAGATAAATGACTTCAGTTAACCATCCCTCTTCCTACAAATCAGGTGTCTGAGGTATTCTAAGTGTCTCCTTGGTGTCGTCATCATGGCAGTAAGCTTTGCTTGACATTTGCGACACTTATGAGCAACATGCGACACTTGCGAGCAACATGCGACACTTGGGATCAACTTGCGACACTTATCAAAGCAAGTAATTTTGATGTGTAACACTCATCATAAATCAAATCAAAGGCATCTACCAAGCTAGACATCCTAGACTAAGGGATTACAAAAATCTAGTATTAGAACTTCTTGAGAGATTTTTCGGAATGCAACCTTTCAACAATTCCACGAGAGCAGAATCAAGTTGCATATGCACTGGCCATTTCAACAGCGATGTTCAAAGTCCCAATTTTTCCTGAAAAAAGATACAAGGTTGAAGTCAAGTATAGGTCGGTGATACCAGACAATATGAAACATTGGCAAGTCTTTGAAGACGATAAAAATATATAGATCTTCCTCGGGATGGAAAATGAGTTCGAGAATTTAAGCATTGATGAATGTTATGACGATGAAGTAGATGTAGTTGATTTCACCAAAGAAGGATACTTTGACAATCAAATTGTTGGCAGAGATATCGTGTAGCTGAAGAGCAATGTTATCCCCAAAGGCCTGGTGCCATTGGAAATTTTTTTTGATAACAATGATGTGGCAAGAAGTCCAAAGATCATAGTAGATGAAGGGGACGTGGAGGATTGTAACATTGGTACTCCAGAAGACCCGAAGATCATTAAACTGTCCAAGATGCTCAACACTGAAGTAAAAGAGAGGTATGTAAAATTGATGAAAGAATTCCCTGATGTTTTTTCCTGGAGCTATGATGACTTGAAATTTTATGATACTAGTATAATCCAGTATGTCATCCCAATAAAATAATATCAAAAGACATTTAAACAAAAGGTGATAAGAATAAACCCTCTGTTGTTACTATTGATAGAGAAATAAGTGAAGAAATTGTTTGAAGCAAAAATCATAGTGTCCCTAAGATTCTCCAAATGGGTAGAAAATCTAGTACCTATCAGAAAGAAGAGTGGGGAGATCAGATTGTGTGTGGATTTCATAAATCTAAATAAGGTATCTCTTAAAGATAACTACCCTTTGCCTAAAATGGACCACATTCTACAGAAGGTAGTGGGATCTCAAAAGATGTCGATGTTGGACGGTTTCTCGGGATACAGCCAGATCATGGTACATTCTGACGATCAAGAGAAGACAACATTCACCACACCTTGGGGAATATACATGTATGCCAAAATGCCATATGGACTTGTGAATGCTAGAGAAACATTTGAAAGGGCTATGGACATAGCATTTTCATATGAAAAAAGATAAATTCATTGTTATATACCTGGATGACATTACTGTATATTCTGCTACAGATGAGGAGCACATCAAACATCTTAGAAGGGCATTCGAGAAATGTAGAAAATTTGGCATATCACTGAACCCCCAAAAGTCAAACTTTGCCATGGAAGAAGGGAAGATCTTAGGAAATATCATTTCTAAGTAAGGGATAAAGGTATACCCCAGTAGGGTTGAAGGCATCTTGAACATTGGCATACCGAGAAGAAAAAAGGAAGTACATTCCTTTCTAGGTAAAGTAAATTTCCTGAGAAGATTTATTCCTAATTTAGCAGAGATCATAAAGCACATGACCAACATGTTAAAGAAAGGAAATCAAATCAAATGGATCATTGAGGCTAGAAAGTCTTCCAAAGACATCAAAGTAGCATTGACGAAGGCTCCTGTGCTGGCTAGTCCTAATTTCGAGAAAGATTTCATACTTTTCTCTTTCGCTTCAAAACACACAATTGTAGGGGTATTACTCCAGAAAGATGACCAGAATTTTGAGAAGCCCATATCATACTACAGTAAGACATTGAGAGACGCCCCTTTAAAATATGACATCATGGAGAAGCATGCATATTCTTTGGTCAAAGAATTGAAATAATTCAGGGTGTATATTTTGCATTCACGTACTATCTCTTATGTCCCTAGCAGCTCAGTAAAGGACATCTTAACTCAACCCGTTCCTGAAGGGAAGAGAGGAAAATGGATTGCAGTGCTATTAGAATATGATCTCGACATCAAGCCCACGAAGTTGATCAAAGGGAAGGGAATTTCTAGACTAATGGCACAAACAAATTGTGAACTCTTAGGAATAAACTTCACTATAGACATGTCAGAAAATACAGTAGAGGAAGAGAGGACGACTCTACAAATATCTCAGAAATTTCTTAACTCTGCGTGGTATGCAGACATTATCTTTGTGTCAAAAAATCTGCAAGCTCCTCCTGAGTATAACAAAACAAAGGCTAGGTTCTTGAAACTAAAGACGACGAAATTCTGCATTGTAAATGGATTACTATACCAGAAATACCCAGGAGGAATTTTTCTGAGTTGTTTGATAGAAGAGGAAGCGGAAAGGACCATCAGGGAATTCCATAAAGGATACTGTGGAGGTCATAATTATTGGAAGACAACTGTACACAAAATGTTGAGAGCTGGTTTTTATTGGCCTAGTATTTTCCTTGATGTTTACAAGGAGGTGTCAAAGTGCCATGAATGCCAAATCTTCGATGGGAAAGGGAATTTGCAATCTCTCCCATTGAAGCCCATTTCAGTAGAAGCTCCTTTCAGGAAATGGGGCCTGGATTTCATAGGAGAGATACACCCATAATCTTCAGCTCAACACAAATGGATCATGACTACAAGAGATTATTTTACTAAATGGATTGAGGTTGTTCCTACCAGACAAGCTACAGATGACGTTATCATTCGGTTTCTGGAAGACAATATTTTGTCCAGGTTCAGATGTCCGGTCAAGATTATAATAGACAAAGTAGCGGCTTTTAAATCTAAAATAATTGAGAAATTTTGCAGTGATTACAATATTACTCTTGGTCATTCTACGTCATACTACCCACAAGGAAATGGATTGGCTAAGTCTTCAAACAAAAGCCTGGTCAGAATCATAAAAAAATTGTTGCGGGAGAATAAAAGGGCATGGAACAAGAGGCTCATCCATGTGATATGGGAAAACATGATATCCCCAAAGATATCCATTACCAAATCTCCTTTCCAGATCATCTACGGTACAAAAGCCATCTTTCCTATGACACTTGGATTGTCAGTGATGAAGTTGTTACAAGAGAAAGAAGCAAAGATGGATTCCAGTTGGAGAAGGGAGGATGAACTCATCAGCTTGTAGTAGACTAGATAAAAGGCTTTCAACAACGCCCAACTACGTCAAGAGAAAATCAAGGAAGCTTTCGACAGATGTACCAAATTGGACAACTTCAAACCTGGAGACTGGGTACTAAGATGGGATGCCAAGAATGAAAACAAGGGAAAACATGGAAAATTCGAGCACCTGTGATTGGGCCCATTCAAAATTATATCTTTCCACAGGAAAAATGCTTATTTGTTGGAGGAGAGTAATGGATAACTCGTCGGAGGAGGGCCTCTGAATGGCAGGTTCCTCAAGCACTACATCGTTTAAAATATCATCACTCACCATTCATTGTACATGACCGCTTTGCGTTTTGGTTTTTCTTTAAATATGAATATTGAGATAAAAATAGCATGGTTGAAGCTCAAGGTGAAGGCCCTGAGTTGTGCTAAGTAGTTTTGAAATTTTTCAATAAAATAAAGGGATTCAAATCACACACATAAGCTTACAGCCCAATGGGTAGGCACTTTGTCTATAGTTCTTTGCTACCTCGCGGGGAGGATCACATCCCCAGTTGGAGCCAATGTTATCACCATATAATTCCCAACTGGTGTCCGAGTTTTAGAAATTTTATGATGGATTAAATCACCGCAGAGTTGTGATAAATTTAGAGGACCCGTCTATATCTGGTGGTGTTTGGATGAAATAGCGGAGATATGAATAATAAAACTCAATAGACTGTCGATCTCAAAAGAGGCCCAGATCAACAACCGAGACGTGTATCAAAGATACAACTAGCACGGAGATTAAGCGATCGAGGGCATGCTGGGGAAAACCGTCACAGTTTTTTGCGGGACGCGTGGCGCCCTTAGAAGCACATTGGAAAGGAGGGTTGTCTGAAAGAAAACACCTTTTTCAACCTTCGACGTAAAATTTGTCAGGAAATACGCTGACCATAGATCTTGAAACGACCCAGATCAATGGCTGAGGTGTAATTTGGCGATCGAAGTAGCACGAGAATTAGCCGACAGGGGGTGGACCGAGTAAAAATGCCCTAGTTTAAATCATGGACACGCTGCATTCTCTGAGACACATCGGGGATAAGGGTGGCTCATCCAAAACCTCTTTTCTCCAAACCCAGATGGTAATAGAGGCCTATAAAAGGAGGGACACCGGGCATTATTCTATGAGTATTTGAAGCACTCGAACATTTGGATATTTGACGCAAAGCTTCTATCCAAATTTTGAAATTCAGAACCAGTCACCCATCTTACAGGATACAACGGAAGTGCAGAGCAGGCTAGATGTAGCGAAAGTAGCCAGGCGGGCAGAGAGACTGTTCATGATGGTGAAACATTTTTTTTTTGCTAATGATTGTAAGTCATTTCGTATACCGAAACTGACATCTGAAACTGTTACAGAAGCTGAAACGTTTCAGTTTCAGTTATTTTTTATCAAATTATATAAGTACTACGAGGATTGAATTAGTTAAGGTTGGCAGAAGTGCAAGAGCACCTTTTTGGTTGTATCAAACTCTATTTGTAAATTTTTTGAATCTGAATTGAATACAAATGCAGAAGGTTTTGAAGTTTCTATGAAAATATTCTAACGGGTGGTGATATGAGCTTTGTTTCCTTTCATAATATGTATTTCCTATAGCCTTTCATTTCATTTACATTTTCTTATGCTTAAATTGGAGAATTTAAAGGCCCGGAATTTGTCATGTGATGCTCTTGGCTCAAGCAATTTAAACTATGTGATTGTCTTCTTAACTTATTCAGAATTCATTTCAGCAATGCTCTGATGCAGTTATTTGTCTTCTTTATCTTCCTACATGTCTTTTTATTTCAAGAATAACTCAGATTCATCACCTTATTTAGCCTTTGTCCTCTGGAGAGTTCTATCAGCCAATGCATTATTTCCATTCACTTTCAGAATTTTGACTCCATAGCCCATAGTGTTCTCCCCTTCTTTGCCAACAACTTTATTAAAAATCCCCAAAACAAACCAAATCTAGCCACCGATTTCCATAGATATATCAAGTGACATGAGAGATCCCTCTCTGAGTTGAGTAAGCTAGTGCCTCAGTGCTAAAGCTGGTTGAAACAATTACCTCTGTCGTTTTTCTATTCAGCCAGACAAAATTTACAGAGTACTAACACAACCCACACACATACACTCCCTTACTGAACTGCTACTCATGTATACCTTATAAAATAGGGTTTTTTGCAACCCCAAAACTTTCTCTGTCAACCTCCTTTTGCTACCTCAAAAAATGATGCTACAACCTTAGCAAATACATCACTAGATCACACGAAAGATAAGCAATGAATAAGTTTGTGAATGTACTTGTGAATGACTCCTTGAGGTGTTTATATACTTGTGCTAGGTAACTCCTCTCCTTAATTTAGGGCTTCTAGAGTTTTCTTGTTACAACAACTTTACCCCTTTGACCAAGACTTATAACAAACTAGGGGCTTCTTGTCCACTATTCGGGGCTTCCATCTTTACACAGCCATATCTCCCTAACCGTGAGGAACCATGTGTCATTTTTCATATCATCAAAAATGACACGATGAGTACTATCCATGTATGAGGGTATTTACTACATTCACACTATCCTTTCTATCCATATTCTTTACTCATCTTCAGGTACCAAAACCACACCATTGGGGCTACCAAAATTTTTCAAGGGTTGACATCAATAACTAAGATCATTATCCAAGGGTTGAAATCAATGAAAACCAATTGTCCAAACCAAATTTCCAACAATATCCCCATTTGGAATTGATGGCAACACTAGGCATGGAAAGCCTTATGCTCATGCTCCCCCTATGACCATCGATCCCCCTGTCTGCATGTTTCTTTCTCTCCATCTCCATGCCTTTCTCTTTATCACTCCCCCTTTGACATCAATGGAAAAGGGTAATCCTCCTCTTAGGGATGCTCCCCCTATCTATAGGCCTCTGCTAACTCTATTGACCTTTCTCTTCATGGTCCTTCTTCATGTAACTCTTTGATGTATATGAAAAACATTCAAAAGAATTCTTTACTTGAACTCTTCTAGACTTTTGTTTCTCTCCCCCTCTCTTGTTAAGTTTCATTCCATGTGGATCACTGTGGGGCATAAACTATTACAAGTTTCTATCATAGATACTCAAAATCTTCCCTTGCAAGAGGTTTGGTGAAGATATTTGAAATCTTCTCTTTTGTCCCGACATACTCTAGCTTGATGATCTTCTCTATAGTCTGTTACCATAATAAGTGATACTTGATCGGAATTTTCTTCGTCTTAGAGTGAATCACTGGATTCTTTGAAATACTGATGGCGTTGGTGATATCACAAAGTAATGAAATGGTCTCCTCATACTTTACTTGCATATCCTGCAAAGTCTTCTTCATCAAAGAAATTGAGTACAACATGTCATTGTTGCAATGTATTATGCCTATGTTGTGGACAAATATACTGATGATTTTTTTTGCTTAACCATGATACCAGGCACTCACCCAAGTAGAAAATTTATCCACTTGTACTTATTATATCATAAATGAAAACTTCCCAATCTGTATCTATGTAGGAAACAAGAGATAGATCCTTCCCTTTTGGATACCATAAACCAAACTCTTTTTAACCTTTGAGATATCTGATTATCCCCTTTACTACCAAAAAATTTGAGTCCTTTGGTGCTCCTGAAACTTTGCAACCTGTCTTACTTCCTTCATCACGTACGGTATGGAACCTATCACATAAAGTAAGCTACCAGTCATTAATATGTATTTTCTTTGATTTACATCCTTGGAATCATCATCCTTACTTAACTTGCAACTTGTCTGCATAGGAGTACTGACTAGTTTGCAATCTGTCATTCCAAACTTCTTCAACATTTCTCTGATATGATTTTCCTGAGAGATGAAGATTCCTTTGTTTCTATGAAATATTTGTAGTCCTAAAAATAAGGTTAACTCACCAAGAAAGAAAATCTGAAACTCATGCTACATGTATTTGGAAAACTTCTGACTTATCATGTCATCGTCACTTTCGAAGATAATTGCATCTACATAGACTTCAGTAATCAATATATTGTCTCGATCCACGTTTATGTAGATATTTTTGTATGCATTTCCTTTCCTAAACCCTTGTTGTTGTAAATATTTGTCCAGTCTTGAATACCATGCTCTGGGGTCTTGTTTGAGACCATATAAATCTTTCTTCAATCTGCAAACATAACTTTCCTTCTCTAATAACTGAAATCCTTCCAGCTTCTCAATGTAGACTTCTTCCTCTAGATATCCATATATGAATTTTGATTTCACATCCATCAGATACACTTTAATATTCTTGGAGCATGCATAAGCTAGTATTACTCTGATTTATTTCATCCTAGAAACTAGGGAAAACATCTCTTCAAAATATATACCTTCAACTTGAGAGTATCCTTTGCATACCAATCTTGATTTTTTCCTGGTAACCTCTCCATCCTCATTCATTTTTTTCCTGAAGACCCACTCTGTATCGATGACATTCTTGTTCTTTGGTATTGAAACTAGTTCCCATGTGTCATTCTTCTCTATTTAATCTAACTCTTCATCCATGGCCTTGACCCAATGTTCATCTTTGTTGGCTTCTTCAAAACTGCTTGGCTCAATTGTATAAAGTAGTTATATATGTTGTTGTTATAGTGAACAAATGCTTTTTATGGTTTCAACTCCTACATCTTTATTTCCAATGAGTTGATTTGATGGATGATTCTTCTTCACTCATCAGCTAGGTTTCTTTGGAGGTACTTGAATATCCTATTGTTCTTTCTCTGCTTATGGTTTCTCTTCTTCTTCATATGATTCTTCATATACTTCTTATTCTTTTAAATCGTCTTCATGATCCTGTTCCACTGAATCTTTTCTACTTTCCTTTATCTTTCGACCATTTGTCTAAACAACCGTCACATTGATACCTTCCACTATTATATTGATTCTCAAATTGAAACATTTGTATGATTTCCTTTTTCTTGAGTACCCAACCAGTATGCCTTTATCGACTCAAGAATCAAATTTTCAAATCCCGCCATCTTCTCTTTCAATATATCATTTGCTTATGAAAAATCTGAAGTGCTTTACATTTGTTGGTCTTCCTTTCCATAGCTTGTATGGAATCTTATCACTGTTATTTATGAGCATCCCTTTGTTTTGAATGTGAATTTTTGTATTTATTTCTTGTACCCAAAAGACAACTATAAAGTTATAATCCATTGACATGGTTATGGCCATTTCCTATACTGTTTTGTTCTTCCTTTCAACAAATCCATTTTTTTGAGGTGTCCTGGCTACTAAGAATTGCCTCTTTATCCCATGCACACTACAAAATTCCATTAATTCCTTTGATGTAAATTCTCCTCCATTTTCTAATCTCAAACACTTCATTTTCAACTCTATCATAGTTTCAACCATCTCTTTGAATGTATTAAAGCTTTTGAATTATGTTGGTGCGTAAATATGTTCATTGTATATCTCACACTCATTTAAATGTCAATCCGAGATTCGTAATCAAAAGAGTTGTTACACCATATGTGTCGAGAACAAGTAACCTATCTAAGTCTGTTGCATATAGGAAATAATTAATAACATAAAAAATCCATTTCTAAGATCTCTAAATACTTCAAAATATCCTCTGAACCTAAAAGAGAAAACTGATAATGAAACTCGAAAAAACAGTGAATCAAAGAAATGTTGTCTCAGAGAAACAAGTATGTTCATGTTAGGCACTTGTATTGAAAAGATGAACTTTAAGAAGCTTGTTTCTTGTAACGATTAAAGCAATCAATTTCAACCATTATGTAAACAAAAGCTGACTTCAATCTCATGTAACTCAATCAAACCAGCACGGGGAAAATTCAGTATGACTGAAAGACTTTATTACAGCACATGTAGATAAAAGATAAAGTCTCCTGGTCCCCTGTGATACTATAATCATAGGCTTAAAATATCAGTCCACACTTCAAATCATGAGATAACTACTTGCAACACTGGATAATAAAATGTATATTCGATATAACACTTGTTGTTACACACCAATCCAAAATAATGAACTCGATGCTCAATCCTGAGAATGAATTAAAGATTAATCACACACACGCTGCTATAAACTATCCACACAAACACACAGAATGTATACAATGAGGTTTACCTTAGTTGGGGTGGTGGGCCCTTGCTAAAAATTTCACTCACATCCAAGAATTGACATAAAAGATCTTCTGTATTAATTCAACTGGTAAATTGGATCAACAGTCTTTTACTGCATACATCATGACGACAAGTATTGTCTGATTCTTATCGTATATTTCTTACATTCCTTTCTACACAACATTCCTTATATAAGGTAAGTTGATACTACCAATATTTATGGATAAACATTAAACAGTTCAGGAAATTCTAGAATTAAAATTTACATCGAATTTTGAGGAGTCGACTCCATCTTCATGACACGAAGTGCATGAGCAATGGAGTCTCTTGCAATTGGAGAACTAACTCAGACGCTTCTATCCAACTGTCTTCTTGAACTTTCCACCATTATCCAAGTCCAACTGGCACATCCTGAAACAGAGGTTTTAGTACCGGATTACACATAGTCGCGAGTCTGGTACCAGAATAGAATAGAGTAAGGAGAACCAGAATAATGCACGTCTTGGTACCGGATCAAAACTGTCTTGGGTACCGTAATGGATTCGGTACCGGATTACATGGTGTTTGGTAGTGTTGGATAGACTGCTCATAAATCAACTTATTAGAACTATACAAAATAAAACACTTTCAATCGAATTAATTAAAGAAGGTTAAACAAACATGCTTTAAATCACCAATTACCTCTTGTAGACATGACATAACTATTAGTCATGTATTTTAGGAGGCAATAGTCTAGTATAGGTTTATAACAAAGGAAAAAAGACTTATATAGAGGGTAAGATAGGGTATTATATTATGGCAAAATGGAGACCCAACATTTCCCCCATGCCGAAGATGTTGCATGTCCTCATGCAATGTTATCAAAAACTTATACCCAAAAACTTTCTGCACAATTGGACCCTCCTCTATCATTCCTCAGATTGCAAAATGTTAACACCGGAAGCTTCATTCTTTATTTCCTTCTTGATCACCCTAGTGTAATGGACCAATCACAAGACTTTCTTAAGTTTGGAAGAGACCTCCACATGTTGTTCCTTCAATTATGCATTCTCTGCCTTGATATGCCTGTCCAATATTTTGTATTCTTGAATTTCTTGTTTCAATCTCTCAATTTCTATTAATAATGTTGGTTCATTTAGGGACTGGTCTGGACTTGGTGTGAGTACTTTCTTGGCCCCCATATCTCAAGCCTCTTTTTCTTTCCTCAGACTCCTCAGAACCTTTATCATCATCTTTCGTCTGCTCAAGGATTTGCCTGGACTCGGTGTGAATGCTTCATGAGTGACCACCTTTCGAGCTTCTTCTCCCTTCCTCAAATCCATCAAAGTCTTTGTTACCAATCCTTCTATCTCATGTATTGTTACCAGTCCTTCTGTTTCACTTGTGGTAGCTCCTTAGCCACTCTCTTTGTTTGGAGAACTTGGAATATCGATAGGTTCTCTTTGAGGAGAAGGTATGTTTGGAATTGTCTCCTGTTTAGCCATGCTTCTGGTGGTCCTGCATATGGGTGGCGAGGCTTTCTTAGACTTGTTGACAGGGGTAGGAGTTTATTCAAACAGTTTCCTTTTCTTTGATTTACTAATAGGGACAGGCCTGGACACCTGTACTTCCTATGTTGACTGGACCTTTATCTTGTTGGCTTGAACTATAACTTCTAGGGTTTTCTTCTGCTAGAAAAATTGTATTTCTAACCGAGAAGATTGAGCCGTGGGTTCTGGAACTTGTGCCTTCTTTCCTTCTAGTTTCTTTCTATTTTTACTTGTCACCTTAGCAGTCTTCTTCAAGCCACCAACTGAGCTTTGGGAAGGCAGAGTAACTTCAGACATACTTTTTAATTCTTTAGGATATTTTGGAGGGGGTTTTAAAGTTGGATCTAGTAAAATCTCCTGTTGATTCGTCTCCTTCTTTTGTTTCTTATTCTGTGACCATTGGTCTCTAGGGCGTAGGACTGAGCTAGACGCTTCAGCTGGTGCAGACTTTTTCTTTCTCTGTAACTAGAAGTCAGGGGTCTTCTCTATTTGGCTGGCTGGTTCTGATGGTACTTCCATAATTGTTTTAGGAACGTGATCTAATTGACCACATGGTTCTGAGCCCTCCTTTCATCTTTTTCCCCTTTGAACCAAAGTAGTGATTACTCTCTGGAATTGAGTGGCTGTCTTCTTTCTTGATATAACAGGCTCTCCCACGACAGACTTTTTTGTCACTGATTTCTTAATGAGCTGAGAGGAGTTGAGCACAACAATTTCTTCTTTACCTTTTGATTCCATGTCCTTCTTTGCTTTTCTTCTTGAGATTTCACCGTATGTCCCTGCCTCCTGTGTCTCGACCGACTTGGATTTCTCTTGAGCGAAGCTCTACTGGAGCAACTGTTTCCAACTACCCCCTTGTGTTTTTAGAGCATGAACAACTAGAAGTTTGATTAAACCATGATGATGGAGACTGGTCTCGAGTTTATTAGAAACTGACCTCACCCCTCTTACCATTTTCTTTAGACTCATCCATAAAAAATGGGGAAAATTTATTTGTGGTCCTCCCTCAAAATGTGACAAAAGCTTTAAATGATAAATGAAGGTCACGACATACCTTCCCTCACAGGTGAGTAATTTCTATAGACTTATAAGCATTTTCTAGTATTTTTCTTTGATATAGCTCCGAGGGACGCCCTTGGTCCAGTCGAGGTCGTGATGTTCTGGTTTGAGGAATTGTTGACAGAGCTTTTTGTCTACGATTAATCTTTTGAAGTATATTTCGCCAGCCATCGGTAGACCCGTGGCCTCTTCTATAGTTGTCACTATAATTTTTAACTTCACATCCCCAAGCTACACATACTCTCCATCATATGTTTGTGCAAAGACGAGAGAAATTCCCTCATGATGGCCCTTGAATTTCTCCAAGAACGACACCCACCCTGCATGTTCATATTTTTTCTTACAAGCCTGGTATTCTGCGGTTTCTTTGTATATTTGAAATATTGGCTCGTGCCTGTCGACCCCCATACTATTTTAAGCAATTCTCTTAGGTGGATAAGGCACGGACAAAGGGTTGAGTACCGGATGATAGAGTATCGGTTGGGAGAAACATACAAGGGATACAAAGGCATAGGGTGTATGTAGATAGTATGATAATAAGGGTAAATAATGCTCATCTGGATGGCAGAGCCATCCAGAGGAGAATTTATGAATATAAGTTTAGATTACAATGATCACGTCGATACTCATGATGATATGGTGAGGTAAGTCAAATCTACTAATGGTTTCCAGGTTCGTGGGAAGCTTGGTGGCAGACAACATTTACGAAAGGAGGTGGTCATTATGATCGAGACTTGTGTATATGAAATCGACTGGGATCATTACTTGATATGATAAGATTTTTGGTTCACGTTGTCTCATATAGTACATCAACTAATCATGGGGTTTATTTATTAGATAGACAGAGGGAGGTTGATCCAATAAAATACATTGTGATTTTTCATTCTTGAGGTTTCATAGGACACTTCCTTCTCACGGCGGTGAGGTATAAGATTTCTATAGAGATTTGTGACAAAACAAGGGTATGTCATGATCCAAGAGCAATCAGATGTTCTAAACGCATATTTAATCTAATTCCTTTAAATAATACAAAAAAAAGTGTCGAATATGTATGTCCTCGCACTAATAATTTGACAACGACTTAGAATCATGATGAAAAGTTACCCGTCATATTATTACCAGTACTGGATCACCTGTGTGTAGAATTTGTAATTGATATGAGATCACCTTAGTGTCGGATCGCCTGTGTGTAAGACTTGCAGTTGGTACAGGATCACCTGTGTGTAAAATTTGCAGTTGGTACTGGATCACCTGAGTGCCTGAGTGTCAGATCACCTGTGTATAAAAATTGTAGTAGGTACAGGATCACCTGTGTATAAAATTTGCAATAGGCACAGGATCACCTGTGTATAAAATTTGCAGTAGGTACAGGATCACCTGTGTGTAAAATTTGCAGTCGGTATGGGAATAGCGCAAGGCCCCTTCTTTTATACTAGATAGGATCTGGTACCAGATAGGCACAATGAGATGATTTGGTGGTCCTTCATACATAGAGGTGATCATCGATGTGAGATAAGCACAAAAATGAACTTTCTTGAGCTTAAGAAAAACTTGACACTGATTCTGGTGAACAATGATTTATAGAAATAACTAGTGTTCTATGGTCAAAATTTGTCTGAAAAACCATGCAGTTGCCAAAAAATAATGCAGGAAATATTTATAACAGGAGGGTACTCTGTAATGACCAATAACTAAGATGACATAACTCTTTTTCTTCTGGAACCAAGGTGACCATACTTTTGCTGGCATTTCCTCTTTTATTACAACACAATAATAATCCTAACTACTACTTTTCTGTGGATTTTTATCGAGCCCGAATTAGTTAATGCTCGCTGGTATTTTCAATTTTATAGAGTCTGAAAAACTTAAAGGAAACTCTCTACGCTGTCCCATGGATTTTTGTCGAGCCCAGACCAGTTCCTACTCGCCAGTGTTTTCAATTTTAAAGAGTCTGAAAAACTTAAAGGAAACTCTCTATACTGTCCTGTGGATTTTTATCGAGCCCGAGATAGTTCCTGCTCGTCGTTGTTTTCAATTTTAAAGAGTCTGAAAAACTTAAACAAGACTCTTTCTGGTAGTTGTCCTCCTTATTTGTTTATCTACATGGGAACACCACCAATTTTTCTTTTGTCTTTGTTAGTTAAAAATAAAAAAGACTTCATCTCATGACACACCTATGTACAGAAAATGCATTTATACAATTTGAACTTACTATGGTAGGTCAGTAGGAGGGAAAACCCTCTCGCTTTACCAGTTTCATTTTGGCAGTCTGAAGAACATTTTTGACAAAATCATCCTTTGACAGCGGTTTGTGATAAACCTTCATTCGATGTCCATTTACAACAAGGGAAGTCTACTTTTCATAAATAGTCTTTATCCTTACTGCACCATTGTCATAGATTGTATCAACCTCATAGGGCCCCATCCATCTGGTAGATAGTTTTCCTTTGAAATTTTTAAATCTGCTATCATATAGGAGGGCCCAATCACCTGGCTGGAAGGACTTATGTTTAATGTACTTGTCGTGCCATTTGGTCCTTTGTTCTTGTATTAGGGTGGTTCTTTGTAGAGAATCTTGTCTTGTCTCATCAAGCTCATTTAATTGTAATAGCCTTTGTTTTTTAGCTTCATCCAGGTCCATTCCTAATTGCATGGCAGTTCTGAAGGTCTTTACCTGAAACTCTATGAGCAGTAGTACCTTCCTCCCATATACCAACTCATACGGTGTATGGCATATTTTATTCCTCCAAGATGTCATGTAGGCCCACAAGGCTTCAGGCAACCTATTAGCCCAGTCTTTGTGATGCAATTGAATAGTCTTAGTGAGGATGGCCTCTATCACTTTGTTGGTCGATTCTACTTGGCCATTGGCTTGGGGGTGATAGGGTGAGGAATTTTTGTGTCTGATCTTGTATTGTTCGGTAAGGGCCTTAACCAAATTTGAGGTGAATTGTGTTCCTTGATCAGTGACTATCTCCCGAGGTACCCCGAAACAAGTGAAAATTTCATCAAAGAGAAAAGCCACAACAGATTGTTCATTAGCTGAATACAGGGCCTTGGCTTCTACCTATTTTGTTACATAGTCTGTGCAAACTAATATGTACTTTTTCTTCCGGGACATGGTATTTATAGGTCCTACAAAATATAAGGCCCATTTTTCAAAGGGTTCAATTACTACTTGAGCTTGGAGTGGCATTTCATCGACTGATGTAGGTCTTCCCATTCTTTGGCAATCATCGCAGCTGGCCACGTATTTCTTTGCATCTTTAAAAATGGTCGGCCAATAATAGCCAGATTGTAAGATTTTGTAAGCTGTCCTTTTTTCAGCAAACTGTCCACCACATGGGATGTCATGGTAGGCTCTGAAGATATCCTCCATTTCATCTTCCCAGGCACATCTTCTGATTACCAAATCAGGTCATGTTCGGTATAGGGTATCTTCATGCCACATATAATTGGCACTTAGCTGAATGATTATCTGTTTTTCTCTGGATGTCATACCTTGAGGCAGCTTGTCAGTTACCAAATAGTTGGCTACATCTACATACAAAGGGGTGAAAGTAGAAATGGTAAATAAATTCTCATCCGGAAAATCATCATCTACTGGAGTATTGTCACCTGTATGGATAAGCCTAGACATAAAATCAGCAACCAAGTTATCTCTTCCAGGCCTATTTATAATAGTGATATTAAATTCTTGTAGTAACAAGAGCCATCTAGTTATTCTAGCATTTGTAACAGGTTTATTCATTAGAAATCTGATAGCTAAGTGATCTGTGTGCACAAAAACTTTGTATCGTGTTATATAGTTTCTAAACTTGTTGATGGCATGTACTACTGATAAGAATTCTTTCTCTGTGATAGTATAGTTTGCTTCAGCATGTGAGAGGTTCTTACTAACAAAGTAAATAGCATAAGGAATATGCCCTTCCCTTTGTCCTAATACATCTCCCAAAGCGGTATCTGATGCATCTGTATAGATATGGAAAGGAAGAGACCAGTTTGGACCTCTCAAAGAAGGAGCACTTGAAAGTTTTGTTTTTAAGATTTCATTGGAGATTTGGCATTGCTCATCCCAACTGAATTCAACATATTTTGTTAGTAGTTTGAAAAGGGGGGCAGCTAGGTTTGTAAAATTTTGAATAAACCTCCTATAGTAGCCGGCATGCCCTAAGAAACTTCTGATTTCCTTTTGTGAACTAGGGATTTAATTTGGGAAATAATGTCGATTTTGGTAGGGTCAACTCTTATTCTGGTACTGGAGATGTGGTGACCTAGGATGATTCCTTTAGTAAGCATCATTCTTGATTTTCCGTGACTGAGTGAGAGGTTGGTCTCTCTACATCTAACCAGTACCTTCTTCAAATTATCCAATGCCTATTGGAAATCATTCCCATATACCGTGAAGTCATCCATGTAGACTTCCACACAATCATTGGTCAGATCGGAGAAAATAGCCAAGACAACCCTCTGAAAGGTAGCAAGTGCATTACATAACCTAAAGGGGAGAACCCTATAAGAATAGGCTCCCCAAGGGTAGTTGAATGTGGTCTTATCCTAGTCTTCTGGTGAAATTTGTATTTGGTCGTAGCCACTAAACCCATCCAGAAAAGAAAAGTACCTCTTCCCAGATAAAGTATCCAAGACTTGATCTATGAAAGGTAAAGGGAAGTAGTCTCTATAGGTGGCCTTGTTTATTTCTTGAAAGTCCACACAAATCCTCCATTTCCCATTTTTCTTTGGTACAATAACTAATGGGGAGACCCATTTTCCATCTGATATAGGGTAAATGAAATTCGCTTGTAGGAGTTTTTAGAGTTCTTCCTTTACTATATCTTTCAAGGCTGGGGTTGTCGGATAGGTCTTATTTGATCGTTGGTGTAAATATGATGCATACATGTATCTGGGTGGATCCCTTTCATGTCAGAGTAATCCCATGCAAACACATCAGATTGCCCCTGAATCATTTGTACCAGCTTTTGTTGTTGATCTATTTCTAGGCTGGCATTGATATACAGGGACTTCCTAGATCTGATTTCTATAGCTTGGACAGTAGACTCCTTCCCTTCCTCTATTTGCAAAAGAGTGGTTGTTGTAGAAATAGAAGGGTGCCAAATTTCTTGAAATTCAGGGCTAAAGATGTATGTGTAGTTGGGGAAAGATTGGGGATAGTCAATGCATGCCAAAGAAGCCAAGAATAGACTTAGGATTTGTTCTTCAGACTGTTCTTATAATCCTTTTACTTATTCAAGTGTCAACAAGGGCTGGGTATAGTCCTCCTCCCCATATGGATTCTCCAACCAGACATGGACTTCTATGGTTGGTTGGGCGGGGGGGAAAAGGATAATTTTATGACTTTGAGTGCCATTGGAAATTGTCATTTCTCCAAATTGGAAACTGATGAATGCATCAACAGTGGCCAACCAATGTCGGTCTAGTACCACTGGGTGTTCTGGTTTGGGGTATTTGGGATGGATTACCAAGAAATCCACAGGGTATTCCCAAGAGGCCAATGTCACTGTTATATCATCTAAACTTCCTACTGGGGTGATGACTGATTTATCTGCAAGCTCTAGAAAAGTTTGTGTAGGTCTTAAGTGATCTAGTTGCAGTGTTTTCATAGTGTTTACTGACATCACATTTATTGTTTCCCTTAGATCAATCAATGTGTTAGGCAAGGCAACACCATTGATTTCTATGGTTACCACTGGGTTCCCTGGATCACTATACTTGGAAGGCATTTATGTTATAAACTCGGATAACTGTCCTACCACCCATATGACATGAGGCTCTTTCCTCTTTCTCCCTGTCTTTTTAATGCAAAGGTCCCTTACAATTTTAGCATAGATAGGTATGTCTTTAATGGCCTGTAGTAATGGTATCTTTACACATATATTCCAGAGTTCAATCTCTAGATTATGTTCTAGAGGTTCCTTGGTTTTCTTTATGAGTAGCCTTTATGGGTAAGGGGGATTCACGTCATGGGGTGTTTCTGTTGCAAAGGAGTTGGGAGAAGGAATTTCTTGTGGTACTGGAGTGTTTCTTTCTTCTTTCATTGGATCAGTCATCTATTCTTCTCTTTGAACCGTTTGGGCACCTATTTGTTCCTCTTGATTTGTGTGATTATGCACGTGTTCCTCTTGAATGACCATAGTAGGATTTGTTTTGTTTACAATCCTTCCTAACCTTAATTCAATTCCATTAAATGGAGCTAGTGTTATTACATATGTAGGAAAGGTTTGTACTTCAACATTTTGTATAGGTTGTGTCGGTCTGTTATTTGGGTTAGGGATAGGTTGTGCAGGAATAGGAGTAGGTTGAGGAGGGTTTTGGATGGGTGCAGCTTGCACTGGTTGCTGCATATTTGGATTCACAGGTAGTTCAAGTGGTTGTTGTGGAGGTGGAAGAAGAGCAGGGGGGTTAAAACCTGGGAGCAACTGTGAAATATTCGAAGGATATTGTGGATAGGTGGAAAAATTTGTTGGTTGAAACGGGACATTTCCATATACAGGTCCTCTCCACCCCTATTGCCAAGGTTGGGTTTGTGTTGACCACTGAGGATAAGACATGGGAGGTACCCATTGTTGTTGGGGGTATTGTGTACTTGGGTCGGCAAACATGTTGGGGTTTTGTTGTCTCCATGGTCTCCTAGGGGGGGTAAGATGTCTCAGGTTCTCCTCCTCCCTTGAACATAGCCTTGAGTTCGGGGAGAGAAGGGAATTCATTAGTAGGATGGTCCTCTATGCAAATCCCACAGAGTTCAATAACATTAAGGGGGCATTCATTTTCAAGGTGTTTCCTCCTACACTGATGATAGAAGATTGCTAACGCAACTTTTTCTTCCTCTTGTTTTCTTTTAATTTGCATGGTATCTAGTTAGGAACTGATGGTGTGTAGGATATCTATTTTAAAGTTTTCTAATAGATTTCCTAGCTCAATCCTTGTGACACCTCTGGATGTGGGTTTAGCAATTCTATTCGTAGGGTCCCTTATACTTTTCCCTGTTTTAGCTTGACTGCGAGAGTATCTTTTATAGTACTCTGTCTGCAAATGGTTTTTGATATATGTACCCATAACTCATAAGGTTTAACACTTCAATGCAATCATCCCTCACCCCCTTTAGAAAAACAGTCCTAACTGTAGCTGTATCTAAGGAAAACTGCTTAGTCTTTTGGTAATTGTATAAGAACCTTTCTAAGTAGTCTTCTAAGCTTTCGTCTTCTGATTGCTACATTTTGAATATATCATTCCTAGCATCCTTAGGTCTGCAGTAATCCTGGTATTTCTGGAGGAAGGTCTCCTTCATACCATCCCAAGACAAAATTGTGTGTTCCCCTAAGCTCATAAACCACTGTAGTGCCGAATCTTTTAGTGTGGCTGGGAAAAGTTTTAATTTTTGAGCATTATCTATGTAGTTATAGCTCCTACACAATATGTCAAATTCAAATAAAAATGAGTCAGGGTCTTCTGTCGACATACCTCTGAAATGCGGAAGTGAAGATAATGGAATGTTCTTCTTAGCAACGTCTTTAGCCATATCCAGTATGGAGAATCCAAATGTCTCTATTTCATTAGCTGAGATTCCCTCTTCCTCTGCCATGTTTCTGAGCGCTCTGTAGGGAGGTGGTGAATGTTTTGCACAAGTTTTTGATGAATTAGTATAAGGGGGGTTTTTCTTTGTTGTTTGTTTTTCTGGTTTTTCTGAGATTTTAGGAGCAATAAATCTGCCTTTATTATCCCTGTACCTACTCATAAAAAAATGAAATCAATGAAAACGTAGATTCCTAATTAAAGGTAGGAGGACAACCTGACTTTGGAGCAACCCCACCAAAGTGGATGCACAGGTTCTTACGTTTCATCTTACCGTCTTCTCTCCACCCTCAAATTATCCTCAAATCCAATCCAATGCTTCATCAAACCAAAAAAATATGCTACTTGTTACCGTTTACAACTCCCCGACATCGGCGCCAAAATGTTGGTGCGTAAATATATTCACTGTATATCTCACACTCATTTAAATGTCAATCCAGGATTCGTAATCGAAAGAGTCGTTACACCATATGTGCCGAGAACAAGTAACCTATCTAAGTCTGTTGCATATAGGAAATAATTAATAACATAAAAATTCCATTTCTAAGATCTCTAAATACTTCAAAATATCCTCTGACCTAAAAGATAAAATTGATAATGAAACTCAGACAAACAGTCAATCAAAGAAATGTTGTCTCAGAGAAACAAGTATGTTCATGTTAGGCACCTGTATTGAAAAGATGAACTTTAAGAAGCTTGTTTCCTGTAACGATTAAAGAAATCAATTTCAACCACTCTGTAAACAAAATCCGACTTCAATCTCATGTAACTCAATCAAACCAGCACAGGGAAAATTCAGTATGACTGAAACACTTTATTACAGAACATGTAGATAAAAGATAAAGTCTCATGGTCCCCTGCGATACTATAATCATAAGCTTAAAATATCATTCAACACTTCAAATCATGAGATAGCTACCTGCAATGCTAGATAATAAAATGTATATTCGATATAACACTTGTTGTTACACACCAATCCAAAATAATGAACTTGATGCTCAATCCTAAGAATGAATTAAAGATTAATCACACACACACACTATTGTAAACTATCCACACAAACACAGAGAACGTATACAATGAGTTTTACCTTAGTTGGGGTGGTGGGCCCTTTCCGAAACAACAAGGAACCTCTTAAGGAGTTAACAGGCTAAAAATTTCACTCACATCCAAGAATTGACATAAAATATCTTTTGTATTAATTCAACAGGTAAATTGGATCAACGGTCTTTTACTGCATACATCATGACGACAAGTATTGTTTGATTCTTATCGTATATTTATTACTTTCCTTTCTACACAACATTCCTTATATAAGGTAAGCTGATACTACCAATATTTATGGATAAACATTAAACAGTTCCGGAAATTCCAGAATTAAGATTTACATCGAATTTTGAGGAGTCGACTCCATCCTCATGACACGAAGTGCATGAGAGATGGAGTCTCTTGCAACTGGAGAACTAACTTGGATGCTTCTATCCAACTGTCTTCTTGAACTTTCTACCATTATCCAAGTCCAACTGGCACATCTCGAAACAGAGGTTTTAGTACCAGATTGCACACAATTGTGAGTCTGGTACCGGAATAGAACAGAGCAAGGAGTATCGGAATAACGCACGTCTTGGTACCAGATCAAAATTGTCTTGGGTACCAGAATGGATTCGGTACCAGATTACATGGTGTCTGGTAGTGTCGGATAGACTGCTCATAAATCAAATTATTAGAACTATACAAAATAAAACACTTTCAATCGAATTAATTAAAGAAAGTTAAACAAGCATGCTTTAAATCACCAATTACCTCTTGTAGTCATGACATAGCTATTAGGCATGTATTTTGGGAGGGAATAGTCTAGTATAGGTTTATAACAAAGGCAAAAAGACTTAGATAGAGGGTAATATAGGGTATTATCTTATGGAATAATGGAGACCCAATAATTCCCCTGACTTCTTTTTTTGAAATCAAACTGTAACCATTCTTGTGTAGTCATCAACTAGTAGCATGAAGTATTGTTTGCCTTTCAGTCTTTTGTTCTTGTCAGTCCAACCAGATCAGTATGTACAATTTCCAGTGGTTTTTTTATGCAGTATTCCTTTGACTTGAACTTTGTATTGGTTTGTTTTAGTTGTATACAATTCTTGCATAGAATTTTTGTTTGATTTTATATCTCAATCATTTCTCTTACTTCTTCCTTTTTTCTTACTATCACAAGATTATCAAAATTTGTGTGACCCACTCTTCTGTTCCAGAGACAACTTTCATCATCCTTTCCTAAGAAACATATTTTCTTTCCTATTGCATTTAGAACATATTCTTTTCTTCGAGTCCTTACAGTTGTAGCCACCAAATTTCCTGATTATTCTTTCTGTATCCCGCACTTCAATGAATCAAGAACAAGTTTGTGTCCTTCATAACACATTTGACTTACACTTAGAATATTTTGTTTCATGTCTTCGACCAGTAAAAAAATTTCAGTCATGTCATCCTTACTTCCAAGCTTGACTATGCCCTTTCCAATGATCCTAGCTAAGTTTTCATTCCCAAATGAGACTAGTCCATCTCTTTCCTTCTTCTATGTCATAAACTTATCTTTGTCACATGTCATATGATTTCATAATCCATTGTCTACATACCATACATGTTTCGTGTGTTGAGCTTGTAGAGAAAGATTGCTTTCTTCAGTGTTGAATTGATAATTCTTTCTTATCCATACCCTTTTTGGTTCCTTCTTATGACTATTGATATTTTTCTTTGGTTCCCTTGAAGGAACAATGAGACTACAATCTCTAGCCATACGTCCAAATTTGTTGCACTTGTAGCAATCTACCTCATCATTTAATGATCCAAATATGTTGTAGCTTCTATTTTTTTCTTCATGAGATCTTATTGGATAACTATTTCTTGTATAATCCTCATAATTGTTTTTTTCCTTTTTATTGGCTATACAATTCACATCTTTGTGCCCAAAATTATAACATGAAAAACATGAACTAATAAAAATGGTTTGATACATGGGAGTGGAATATCTTTTGAATGGTGCAACTCTTTTGAATCCTTATTCTTCTTGAGGTATTTCTATATCTGGTTGTTGTTTTTATTTCCTTCTGAATATTCTAGATGATGCAATGTCTTTGTAATCTTCCCCTTGAGTTTTCCTATATTATTATTTTGAGGGAACTCTGACAGCTTCTACATAGATTCTTCGTTCTTCTTCTTGTTTTGTCATTTTGGATCTTGAACATTTCTTTGTCTGCATCTGATCGTATCCCAATCCAAGTATTTCATAGTAAGGTATTTAACTTTTAATGATATTATCCAATATCCTGGTGTTGTTTTGTTGCACGTCCTTCTTCTAAAGATATTTTCTTAGAGAAAGTATCTCAGCTTCCAAGCCTTCAATGTTCCTTTTTATTTCTTCTAACTTCCCTCTGAGTGATTCTTTAATTCTCTTGTCTTCTTCTACCTGGAGTTATAGTTTCTTGATTTTCTTCTCATCTTCTTTGGATTTATGAGTTAGTTCTTCCTGGAGTGACTTATTTTTATTCCATTCCCTTTTAATAACTTCTATGGCACTTAACAATTATTATCTATAATTGAATTTCACCTCTTCATATTCTTATTTGGATCCTTCTTCATCGGAGTCATCTATTACCATGGATATTACCCTTTCTGTATCACTTTCGTTGACTTCATCTTCTCCTGATGAGGAAATGTCTTCCTTAGTGCAAAGGATTTTCTTGAAAAACTTGTTTTTTCTTCTACCCTTTTGAACTTGCCTTTTCTTTTTAGGATCATTATATTCTTCATTTCTTTTATTATATGGAAAATTATTAGCAAAATTACCAACACCATCGCAATTAAAAAAAATCAATGGAATCTTACCTTTGTATTTGTTGATTCCCTTTTCCAACCTTCTGACAAAGTTAGCCACCTCTTCATCATCGTTGTAGCTACAATCTGACTTCGCCTTTTGTTTATCTTTCTTCTTTATCTTATTTGATGCCTTGATTTTTGTTTCCTTCATGAATGGATTGTCTTGATATATACTCATCTTGTAAGATGTGATTATCCCATGCAACTCTTCCATGCTTAACGTGTCTAGATCTACTCTTTATTCTAAGGTGGAAATCTTCGGATCATATCTCATAGATAGAGACCTCAGTACCTTTTGAACAATGATTGTTTCCTTCATTTATTCTCCCATACCATTGATGGAATTGATTGTCTCATAAACTCGTAGAAAGTATGAGAAAATGTTTTCATCTTCCTTCATCTTCAATTTTTCGAACTTGACTCTAAAATTTTGAATTTTGGCTCGTTTAAATTTGGCATATCCTTCATAGATATTCTTCAGTTTGTCCCATATTTATTTTGTGGATTCACAGTGCACAACCTTGTTGTATACTGATTTATTCAAACCATTCAGGATAGCATTTTTATCTCTAGAATAATTGTCTTCAATTTTCTTTCCATCCTTATCTATCGAGAGAGTGGATGGTTCTTTGTATCCATCTAATATCTCTCGCCAAATATCAAATCCATGTGCTTATACATATGTTTTCATTAATATACTCCAGAATTCATAGTTATGACTGTCAAACTATGGTACCCAAATCCTATAATAGTCCATGATCTCCTTCCAGAGGATAGACTACTTTTTGAAGGACTAGCTTTGATACCAATTGTTGGATTACTAATAGGGGGGTGATCAATAATGATAAATTATAGTACTTTTAACTACATTTTATTCTTCAACAATATTCAATAGTTTATAATTATCATTCAATATATTCTCTGGCTCCAACTGGAAGGTGGCTACAACCACCTATCCTTGCCCCATCCAACCACCTTGAAATATAAATGTTGACCAAGTGTCGCTATCACAAACTCTGCTATTGTCACTGCCACTGTCACTATCACTCTTTCACTCTATCACTATCATTGTCTCATCAATATCTATCTGCTCATCAACCAACTAACACATGTACCATACCATGCATCAATTGTAAACCAACATGCATCAATCATGAACCAAAGATAAATCAATAAATAATAGTGAATCATGAACTAGAGAATCAACCATGTATAACTTGTACCATACACCATACCATCAACCATATGCGTATGTGTACCATATCATCAATGAATTATCTCAAAGAACCAATACATGTCCTTCATGCATATTCCACCATACAACATGAATATGCCTCAACCATGTACAAACAACTTAAAGATATGAACTATGAGAACCATGTCATACACTAAACCATATATATGATTTCTCCTCACTCAACCAAGTAACCAAGGTATACCATATCCAAATATAAAATAAACCATACCAAGTATTCCTCAGGCATACACCATACCATGAAAAGAAGTAACCATAAAGAAAAGGAAACAACCATACCAATACCTATGTAGCTGACCTAAAATAGTAATATGTTGACATGTAACCTTCCTTTCAGACTCTAGGGACCCGATACCAACATCTACTAAAATTTTCATGAGTTTTTCACATCTACACGAATTTATCTTCTATAGCCCGCATATATACACCCTTTTCTTCATTGCATCCTACATACATACACTCCCTTACTTACTTGAAACTCATGTATACCTCAGAAACTAGGGTTTTTTGCAACCCATAAACTTTCACCGTCGACATCCCTTTGCTACCTCAGAAAATGATGCCACAACCTTAGCAAAAACATCACTAGATCACAAGAAATATAAGCAATGAATAAGTGTGTGAATGTAATTTTGAATGACTCCTTGATGTCTTTATATACTTGTTCTAGGTAACTCCTCTGCTTAATTTATGGCTTCTGGGGTTTTCTTTTTACAACAAMTTTACCCCTTTGACCAAGACTTATAACAAACTAGGGGCTTCTTGTCCACTCTTAGGGGCTTCTAACTTTACAAGGCCATATCTCCCTAACCGTGAGGAACCACATAGTGTTCCTCATATCACCGAAAATGAAACRACAAGTACTATCCATATATGAGGGTCTTTCCTACATTCACATTTTCCTTTCTATCCATATTCTTCATTCATCTTCAGGTACCAAAACCACATCGTTGGGGCTACCAGAATTCTTCAAGGGTTGACATTAATATCTTAGATCATTGTCCAAGGGTTGACATCAATGAAAACCAATTATCCAAACCAACTTTCCAAACCAACTGTCCAAACCAACTTTCCAAACCAACTGTCCAACACTCCTAACCCACCATCATCTGATTCATAAAAATGTCATGAATATTTGTGCATATATATAATCAATTTTGGAGTGTAAATGCACTATTAATTATACAAACAGGTTGTAATCCTACCTAAGGTTGTAATGTATAGGAAGATTAAGAGGCTAAAGTTCTTTGGTGACTCCAAGCTTCTGATGGAATGGAAAAATGGTAAAAGTAACATTTTTAACTTGGAATTGGAGCCTATTTTCAATAGGATTATGGAAAATAAATTAGTTTTTGAATAGGTGTCCTTTGCTCATGTCTATCGAGAATTAAATCATAAAGTTAATCAATTATCAAAGGAAGTACTCATTTTGGAGGAAGTGTTTTTGCTTGTTCATGATATTAAGGACCATACTCCTACAGATTTGATACCCTTACATATTTTTTAATGAATGGATTTTTGGTCTTGTTTTAATTTTTGTTTATGTAAAGTTAGAGAGAGTTTTTCTCATGGTTTTGCCTTAGCATCAATATGATGTTGTGGAACTATTTCTTTAAAGAGTGAATTGTATAAGGATGATTGAAAGAGCCAAAGTCATAAGGATAGGCTATAGTCTTATATAATAGAGATGGTCTATATAAACAATGGCTACTAACATTAAAAGTAGAAGGAATCTCTTCAATGTGTATTTCATTTCCACTAAAAATATGAATACAATGATTTTTGTCTTGTAAAACAAAATTAAATATAACTTCTTGTAGGTAGATTCATACATTATTTTAAGGATGCATTAAAGATCACTTAAATATTGTAGATAAACACTAAACATCACAACAAGCATCACATATAATACGAGTATGATTCAAAACCATTATTGATCTTCAATTAATGCCTCATAAATATATAATGATCTATACATGAAACACATCATAGATACAATCTCCATTACAAAACTAGGTAAACTGTAATACATATTCTACAACTTTCTCCTCTATGAAGATTCCTCCTAAGGAATTTATAACAAGACTCTCCTTCACTATCTCTTTAATTACAACCTTATATATTACGTTCCCCATGGGTACCACCTTGAACCATAGGTCACTTACATAAGTGGATCATAACTAAATTTACATGTATTCACATGTCCACAAGTGAGTTGTTACAACTTTATATATTATGTTCCCCATTGGGACCACATTGACCCATAGTTTTCTTACATAAGTGGATCATAACTAACTTTACATGTATTCACAATTCCTTTAGCCAATTGTTACATCTCTGAGGAGATTCTTAATAATTGAGGCACACTCTTCCTTGTTGTATCCAGTTATCCACTGCAATCGATACTTAGAAGGGTGTTTTATCTATTCACTAGATTCACACTATGGGGTGGTACTGAAGCATCTTGTAGTGCGACTAGGTTCCAAAATTTGTAGTGCACCAAAGGGTATAATGTAAGATATAGAATGAGGTATGGATATGGAGGGTGCACCACTAGGATGAAAGAGAGTAGGGGAAGTATTGGGGATGAGCTTGAGGCAGAGGATTATGGTGGGGATGGATAGAATTGATTAAAAAAAAATTATGTTCACCATTAGGTATGGTCTTGTCACTAAGAAACTCTCGTGGTATCTTATACCTGGATCAAACACCTTCAATGCTTGTTTTTCCTAAACAATTCAGAAATATTCCTTCAGGAGAACTATTTTTTCTCCCATCTCCTTGTATTTTCAAATTCCCTTGAAAGTGTTGTCATCGTCAATTCCCACCCTCAATATGTTCTCATTTTTCTTTGGTCCTCCCATTATTATTGGAGACTCACCCTTTCTCTATATTGGGGCCTCATGGACTGTCGATGTTGATGCGACGTGATTCTTCTTTATTGTTGGCACCATCTGCATATAGGTACAATACTGTGAGCTCTAAGCTGGCCACCTAAACCCTTCCCAATATTCCCCCATGGTGGCATAGTCTAAATGTTTTACATTTAATTGGCATTTCACCTTAATCTGATGATCTAAATCTAGGAAGAATTAGAATTTTGTGTTTTTTAAATTGCATTTATGAATGCATAAATGGATTCAACATCCTGACAAACTCCTAGGGAACTCAGATTATACAAACTTAACCACTCAATGGGATACTTATAATAACATGGACTAGTGTCCCTTCATTATACAAAGGGGTAACTCGAGGACATGGTAGTATTGGTTAGGAAAATCCATCATATTACTTCACTGGTCACATTAACTAACATATGACTTGAAATTCTCTCATATCCTATCTAATAGTACAATTGATATGGTTCAAGTACTGTCCAACCTGCCCACATCATGCAAACTTCTAATCTACACTATGTTCATCCATTAATCCTTGTACTTTCCAATCATATCTCTTATCCATTCACATTTGATTGAATAAGTGTTTATTCTTCTTCATCATAGCAACCCAAGGCTTTGATACCATGTGAAATAAATTGGTGTTTCTATTCAAAAGATCTCATACCATGTGAAATTCACAAAGAACCTAGCTAGAGAAATTCACACAAAGCTTGCAAAAAGAACCAGAGAGAAAGAATCAAGAATGATAGAAAGAAATGACAATGAATGTGATAATTGTATTACATGAGTGCGTAATAAATATGTGAATAATCCCTAATAATAGGTGAATGTGCCATATATATCTGCAGAGATAAGAGAGTGTACCATAATTAGTGATCTAGACTGATGTAGACACTCACTGACAAAAACTAGAGTTATCTACCACCTATTCTAAGTCAATTGTCAATGCAAACCTCAATTAACAGATTCACATGTGTGGAGGTGAGAGAAAAGAATGCATGCATGAGATACGCACCCTCCTGGCCTCATGCATGAGATATGAACCCTCCTGGTGAGAAAATAATCTACCGCATGTATGATTTGTCCTCCACTAGTTAACTAAACTCCTAACTTAAGTCAAACTGAAGAGGAGAGGTGTCCCTATTTTTTTGGAGATTCTCTATTTTAGGAAAATGCCCTATTTTGTAGGTAATATCATTTGGAGGGAATATTCTCATCCAATTATATAACCCTCAACATTGGAATATCAAACTTAGGAAAAATAATCACTAAGTGTCTAATATATCCAACAATTGTGGAGTGTGATACACCATGGAATTGGTGCAGTTTTAATGAAACAAGGAAGACCCATTGCCTTTGAAAGAAACAAACTTAAAGGAAAAAAACTTACTCAAACCCACTTATGAAAAATAAATATTTTCCATACTACATACAGTTAAGAAATGGCACCCTTACCTAATAGGAAGACACTTCAAAGTAGAAATAAATCATGATGGTTTGAAGTACTTCTTACAGTAACAATTATATTCAGAAGAGAAAAAAAAATGGGTTACAAATACGGTAGGTTATGACTTTGAAATTATCTATAAGAAAGGAAAACACAATATTGTGGAATTTTCACTTTCAAGGAAAGGATAACAAACAGAGGGTTCACTATGTGTTATTTCTATTCCACAATACGATTGGGTGGAAGAAGCAAGGATATAATGGAAACAATATTAAGAGATATGAAAGATAATTCAAAAACTACAAGAGGACTCCATATTTGATCCAGGTGGATATCGGTGGCCACCCACCTATTCCAACTGGCTCAAAACAGTCTTCTGGAAACTTACTATGTTTGGTAGTTTTCGGTTCCTAAACTTATGGGGCCATTTTGAGGGCCTAAATGAAGTTTTTTCAGGATTGAGAACCTCAATGGTAGAAAAGGATCTAATTGATCCACCAAAATGAATCTCCTCAATGATACCTTTCCAGCGAGATATCGTGCACCCCAAACGAAGATCGTATGCCAAAGTTAAGCCCCAAGGAAGTTGATACACCAAACTACGCAAAACGAGGTCCACAAAAATTGTTGTCTTTTCATTTTCCAGGGTTAGGGTTTTCGGATTTTCTTTATGTTAAAAATGCCTTTAGAGCCTCATTGTAACCATGTTCTTTCGAATGTGAGTAGCCGTCACATCTCTTCTCAGAGATAATTTTCCACCATTCTAGCAAATCTTTCACTCTGTATTTCTATAGTTTTGTACATTTCACTCATTAATAAAAATTGTGTATTACTATATATCTGTGTTTATGGTTGCATATCTGATATATTTATGTTATATTATTATATATCTGAGATATATCTATACATTTATTTATTATATCTCCGCTCTCATTTTGTGCCGAAAATAATCTAGATCAACATTCCAGTGCATTAGATAAATTTGTATGAAAGGATGATTTTCTATGGTATCATGATCACTTATATTTATGCAAGAATTCCCAACTCAAATAGAAGGTCCTTATAGAAATTTACACTTCTCCTATAGGAGGACATTCAGGTTTCTTGATGTTAAGCCCTAAATAGTGGCTCATTACCCCTTAATTAGGGCATATTATATTAGTAATGTTATTTTATTTATGTCGGATTTAGGCCATTAGTTGTAATTATACCT
>ML780249.1:422684-433468 GCA_009831015.1 Picea engelmannii
TTTATGTCGGCTTTAGGCCATTAGTTGTAATTATACCTCCTAGTCTCCTATATATACCAAGGAGACATTTTCATTTTGAATCATCTTGTAATTGTACATTTATGTGGGCATAAAAAGGTTTCCCCCTCGAAGAGGCTTATTATCTGAGTTTCTCTCTTTTTCAAGGCGTTGAGTACTTATTCTGAGGTTTTTCTATGCTATATTGATATTTGGTTCTTAACACTTGAAAACTTACAATAGGATCAAGAAGGATTTTTCTAGGAAGGTCTTAAAACTAATGTTCAAAATTTTGTGTTTGGATGTGTGGTATGCTAATAGAATAAGAGAGAGACAATGAAGGCTCTATACCAATTAAATGTTTGGAAGAAGTTTCAATTCATTTTATTACAGGTTTACCCAAATCTGAACGAAATATTGTCATTATGGTAGCAGTGGATCGACTTACAAAGAATTCTCACGTTTTCTCTCTTTATCATCCTTTTAAATAAAGTATAGTATCTTCAACATTCATGGAAACAGTTCAAAATATAGAAGAAGTCCTCGAGATATTGTAAGTGATAGAGATCCAATTTTCACTGGAAATTTTTGGACTAAATTATTTTCTTGTTTGGGTACTCAATTGACTCACATCTCATCTTACCATCCTCCTTTCAATAGGAAAAATGAGATTATGAATAAATGTTTATAAGGGTATCTCTGTTACTTTGCATCAGATAAACAAACACAATGGGTCAAGTGGTTTCCCTTGGCAGAATGGTGGTACAATGCATCCTTCCATACTTCATCAAAAATGTTCCCATTTTTGGCACTTTATGGATATCATACTCCATCCATCTCATCGCCCTTGAAAGGGACTACAAAATTTTAGGCAGTAGAGAACCACATGCAAAACCAACAAAAGGTTTTGAAACTATTGAAGGATGACCTGGTCATGGCACAAAATAGGATGAAACTATAATCTAATCAACATCATAGTGAAAAGGAATTTGAAGTGGGGGATTGGGTATTTTTGAGGCTACAATCATATAAACAGATGTCCCTCAAGTAAGAAAAGAAAGAAAAGAAATTATCACCCAAATATTATGGCCCCTATAAGGTGTTTCAAAGGATTGGAAGTATGGCTTACAAATTGGATTTTACTCCATCTTCACATGTACATTCAGTCTTCCATGTTTCTTTTGTAAATAAGGTAATCAGTGACAAGATCCTAGTCTAAACTATTTTACTAGAGATTAATGAAGAAGGGAAAATCATACTAGAACCATAAACAATACTTGAAACAATGATTAAGAGGTTGCAAAATCAAGAAATTATTGAGTACCTCGTCAAATGGAAGAACCTACCAGTGGAAGAGGCAACATGGAAAGATAATTTCTTCATGAAGAACCACCCACACTTTGTCAAGTGTTGAGGAAAACAATTGTTTTAAGGGGAGGGGCATGTTAAGCCCTAGAAACATCCCCATGTTAAGTAGAAAACCCCTTATTAATCCCTAAATATTGAACATTTATAGTATTATATTTGTATGTAGGAAATAACCCTTCAATGTACCCTTTCATTATAATTGTACCAATTGTCTCCTATACACACACACACACACACCCCGCGCATGCACACACACACCAAGGATACATAGTCTTAGTATCATCTCATCTCATATTGTACATCGAATATATTGTAAAATGAGGTTTCCCCCTCAAAGTGGATTTTTATTCATTGATTTTTTATCATTATCAAGGTGTTGGTTCATAACACATATTGAGGTTAGCCAATAGTTGGTGCTTTTTTAGAGTCTCTAACACTTGCATGAGATGTGAGATGGTTTCCTCCTAGGTAGAGCTATAAACCAATATATCATCCAAACACGCTATAACAAATGAATCTAAATGTGGGTGCAATACATCATTCATCAGTATCATAAATGTAGTTGGTGCATTACATTAATCAAATGGAATGACTAACCATTCATACAAACCTTGGTTTGTCTTGAAGGAAGTCTTCTAGGTTTCTTCTTCTTTAACGCGTACTTGGTGATATTCCTATTTGAGATCCAACTTGGATAAGTACTTGGCATGCTGAAACTAGTCTAACAAATCATTGATCCTAGGTAGAGGGTATAGATTCTTATGTGTAATGTTTTTCAAATATCTATAGTGGATAGACATCCACAAATTCCCATCCTTCTTGGGTATGATATTGATAGGTGTAACATCCCAAATTGTAATCCTTGTAAATTATAATGAAATCATGAAAATGTGAATTAGTTTGGTGAGCCAGTATGTCTTAGATAAGAGAACTTGTATTGATCAATATGGCTAATTGTCGAACTATGTAAATTGTATAAGGTATTGTTAATAGTTACACATCACTGGATGCACTATGAGAGGGAATATAATGATGGGGGGTATGATTCCACAAGAGAGGGGCTAAAGGGAGATCCAAGGGAAAACCCATGTTATTTCCTAAGTTAATGTGTCATTACTACCTAATCCTCCCTTTGACTTATTAGACACTCAATCATTGAATTCATRTAAGAGGTTGTGTGAGGGAGTCAACTCACCTAGTTATGAAAACATGATCCGAGTGCAAGCAAGCATGGGAGAAGTGTGAGATTCAAGCAATCCTTTTGGGGAAGTGTGAKATTTAATAAAGCATGGGAGAAGAAGGAAATTTGAGTAAGGGAGGGGACATTTTTTAGGAGACGGAGTTTTGTATAGCAAGGGGGAGATGGGTGATGGAAAAGAGAAGCATCCATAYTGTGTATGAGAACAACCTTTAGAGGGRTTATTTTATGTTGAAATTGGGGATATGTGCCTGTACAATGGGTTGTGTGTCTATAAATTGGGTTGTGTGATTGTAGTGTATTTTCCTATAGAGAATAATTTATGATGATCCTTGATAAGGTTGCTATGATTTTTCCTACCCAATCATGTGCATTGGATCCCTGGAGGGAAGTGGAAATGCTCGAGGGATTATGTGGTAGAGAAGGGGTATCTAATTCCTTGGGTTGTTAAGGTTGAGGGAAAAACGTATTGTGGGTTTTCGAGTGTGGAGAGTGAACACACATGAGGGATAGAACTGCTTGTGGCCTCATATCCTCAGCTCAGGGGTGGCTTGTTGTTGACATAAAATGAATAGCAATTGTTATGGCTCGGAGGATCGTTCTTCATATGCAACTAGTTGGA
The DNA here is from genome assembly GCA_009831015.1 of Picea engelmannii. Taxonomy (NCBI): domain Eukaryota; kingdom Viridiplantae; phylum Streptophyta; class Pinopsida; order Pinales; family Pinaceae; genus Picea; species Picea engelmannii. Next base: position 425,870 of record ML780249.1, read on the forward strand.
TCATATGTTTAAAGATAATTTTTATATTATATTTTATCATGTGTATTCCACTGTGTAAATGAATATTTGAATGTTTTTGTATTCACTTGAATGGTTCCATTCATGATTTCATTCATGAAAAGGATACTGAATTTATATATTCACCAAATTACCAAAAAGCATTTGATACCTTGAAAGAGAAGTTAGTGATTGTACCTATTCTTCTATTTCTAGAGTGGGATCAGCTATTTCATGTTCATGTTGATGCTTCTGCCATTATAGTTAGCACATTATTTATGTATCCTAGTGAGGGAAACATAGACTATCCCATATCCTTTGCTAGTAGGAAGCTATCTAATGCTAAGAAGAACTATACCACCATAAAATGGAAAGGATTGGACATGGTATATGCTTCACAAAATTTTAAGCACTCTCTATTAGGGAATGCATTCAAATTATACACAGACCATTTAGAATTTAAGTAATTAGTGAAGAAAACAATATTGGGGAGCAGGATCTGTTGCTAGTTACTACTATTTTGGGAATTTAATTTTGAGGTTTTGGTAAAGCCTCATAAGAGAAATGTGGGACCAAACCATCTATATAGATTGGAGTTATAATAAAGTGGAGGAATCTTAGATGATTAATTTCTATATGTGCATATATTCAAGGTTGAAGAAATACTAGAATAGTTCATAAAGAATGTAGAGTTCTTGGAATTTGGAAAGACATCAAAAGAATATACTCTCACGTAGAGGATATGACTAGTATCTAGAGAATTTTATTACTACTTCATTACAGGATAGTTAAATAAGTTGGGAGATGATGGAATTATTCACATGTGTGTACAAATACATGAACAATACATTACTTTACATGAAGCATGTGAAGGAAGAGGAAAATATGTAGGCCATAAAAGTGCACAGAAGGTTCGATGCGCAAGACTTTGGTGGCCATAATTATTTCAAGATGAGATGGAGTATGCTAAATAGTGTGATGTGTTTCAAATAATTGAGAAACCTTCAAGATGGTATGAGATGCCAACATTTCTTGTTGTTGTGTTAGATCCTTTTAAAATATAGGAAATTGCTTTTCTGAGCCTACTCAATCCCCATATATATATATATATATATATATATATATATATATATATATATATATATATATAACCAGATGGGTAGATTCCATGTTCGTGAAGGATTGCACTATACAGATGAGCATATGATTTATTTTTTCAAATATTCTCACAAGGTTTGGGTGTCCTAGAGTTTTGATGAGTGAATAAGGTTCCCATTTTATCAATTCGACTATCCGTGCATTGAATCGACAACTTATGATATACCATTAGAAGTACACCCTATCATCCACAATATAATGGTACTATTAAAGAATTTAATAATATTCTGTAACCTGCCTTGACTAAGATGTACAACATGGAGTGTGAATATTGTGATGAGAGTTCCAACATGTTCTATGGGAATAATTTTTATAAACCTAAATTTCTCTACACATGCATACATGGCCTTGGGCCTCTTGCTTGCATTATTTTCCAAAGCACTACTAAGTTACTCTTCTTAAAAAACCAATTTTTTGAAGATGTATTCTCCCTGCACCATTACTACCCACGTGCATACGCTTGCTACACCATTTCCATCTACTCGTAAGATATGATGTCGGCACCGAATTGTTGGCCAACTTTGAGTAGACTAAAGCCGACCATATCTCTGATCACATCCGAGAATGGCGGTGTCGGAAGAGCTTGATTAAGGTACAGGTCCCATCGTATTTCTTGTTGAAGTGGTTCCTAAAGTATTTGGTAGTAGTTGTATCCAATGATGTAGCAACTTCTGTAGTGTTTTCAGAGGAGGAGGCGATAATGAGAGCACAACAACTCGAATTAATTTATTCTCAGTCTGTCTTTCTCTATGATATCTTGCCAGATGCGCCATGGTCCATCCTCCAAAAGGCCAAACAAAAGTCTAGACCCCATGCTGATGGTATTGTGGGCTCAGCACAAGAAAATTCCATTGATCTGTTGTCAAACCAATTGCAACAATTTTAAATACAATAGATTGTGGCCAGCCATACCTTTGGTTCAGTTTTTCCCCCTACCCAAATGTCGGGCGTACACAATGTGCAGTCGACGAACCTGAAGGCCAACCAATAGCCTGAAGGAAAGAAGAAACAACGAAACAAGAAGGGTAAAGGGGACAAAAGGGATAATAATAATGATGGTGGGGAGAAAACAGAGAAAATAAAGTCAAAGTATCTGTGTAACCTTTGCACGGAGGTCCACCCAACTCACCTGTTCCCTCGAATTGTGAAGGCTCAAAAGATATTGGCGTAGAAACAACCTGTTGTGATTACTAACCCATTTCCACATGGGAAAAACATGGCTCAAGCTTCAGCATCCTCGAGTGCAGAAGGGGGCAGTCAGGGACCCCCGGTGTCTACTAGTAATAACTCAGCTGCAAATGTTTACATGTTGAAAGGTGACGCTCATATAGCAACCAGGGCTTGATATTAAGGAATGTTGGAATATGTCAAAAAGGGAAAAGAAGCCACAAACCCACTAGTTCCTCTCCAAATTGAGCAGATGATGGGAGAAACAATGACACGCATCCCCAAAGGTGCGTTCAAGAAATATTCTCATAATCTGAACGCAAGGACTTCCCAGAACTATTTCGTTGTGGAGGATTTGGAAAAAACCCCTTATGTGCTGTCAACTTTGGAATTCCTCCATAGCTTCCCTTCACAGAGAAAAGCGTTGTTATCCGCCTTAGGATCTATAGAGACTTGTAATCCTAGAGCTATCCTTCTCTATCCAACTGAATTGAAACCTCATCTTCCTTACCATGTTTCATTTTAGATAGTAGTGGCTTATACCATGAAATATTTTACTCGGAATATCTTTTGTACGATGGTTCACGAGGGTGCATCAACTTGCGTGATGTCATTGGCATGTTGAAAGGCCATTGGCCAACCCATTTTGTCTCTATCACCTACATTGCTTATGAAATTTGACAATCACCCATTCAAACCACATGGATTCATTCCTTCTTTCCCTGTGCAGTTAGGAGGAAAGACTATGTGCATCGAAGTTGAAGTGGTCGATGCGCCTCTTGACTAAAACCTTTTGTTAGGAAGGAGTTGGACCTATGAAATGCATGTAGTAGATGCTACAGTCTTTCGGCTCTTGTTGTTTCCACAGAAGGGTGAGATGGTGACCATTGACCAGTTGTATTTCTCCCATCCTGACCCTTCATCAGGGGCATCCACGATCCTGATGATTTATAACCCTCATCCCAGCACCATCAACATAGGGGTTGGTTTGTGTCCATCATTAATGGGTACTTTCAATTACTCTCCACCTTCTAGAGATGTCAAGCTTATATCAGTTGGCCCCGACCAACTTAGGGATGAAAGTTTTCAAATGTCATCATTCTGAACGACTTACTTTCACTATCCATGGAATCTCTCTTCCTTAGCGGCCTCTATGGAAGGGACAGGGCATTTTGGCATGGCCATGCCCTTGTCCGCGGCTGAATTTGCATACAACATTGTCCAGCAAGCTTCAGCCAACCCCGATCTGACTCCCGCACAGGAGTTAGATCTAGTTCTCAAGCCTATTTGGGCTCAAGGTTTTCTTGCCACTATAGATTCTTTTGACTTGTTCTTTCCCTCAGATGAGGAAATTCTTGAGGCTTTGACTAGTCCAAAAAGACCCTGGGATGATCTCCATCATAGATCTTACTTCCTCCTGGAGTTAAGGAGAATAGAGGCAGGAGAATTTGTTTTGACTATGATTGGAGATAGGTATTGTCCTATTAATCCTCTAGCTATGCACGTAGTTTACGCCGAGGTTAATATGGAGAGTATTTCTAAAACGATCCCCATAGATATCTCTAGAACCCCTGGCATCATGGAGGATGTTTTCGTTGGAGCATACTACTCCCCTGAAGAGATTCGAATTTATATGGATTTATTTAAGGCGTTTAGCGACATTTTTTCCTGGTCTTATGAGGAAATTCCAGGCATAGACCCAAGAATCGTCAAACATTAAATAAAAAATTATCCTAATGCCAAGCCGGTCCGATAGAAGCTTCATCCGGTGAATCCTTGGAAAGCAGAAGAAATTAAGGCTGAAGTAGAGAAACTGTGTAAAGCCAGTTTTATCTACCCCATACAATTGAAGGAATGGGTGTCAAACATCGTTTCGATTAACAAGAAACAGGGTACGATTCAAGTGTGCATGGGCTTCCATGACTTGAAAAAGGCATGTCCGAAAGATAATTTTCCCACCCCATTCATCTATCAGATTGTCGATGAATGTGTAGGTTGCGAGGTCTTTTCATTCATGGATGGTTTTTTGGGATATAACCAGATTCAGATCAAACCCGAAGACTAGCATAAAATAACTTTTATTTGTCCTTGGGGCATGTTCACGTATCATAAGATGACTTTTGGACTGAAGAATGTTGGAGCCACTTTTCATCAGGCCATGTCGTTATCTTTCCACAACCATAGACATATATTCAAGGCATATCTTGATGATATAGCATCATGCTCTTGCAAGAGAACTGATCATCCCACACACATCTGACTAATGTTTAAACGATGTTGCTACTATTGGATTCGCTTGAATCCTAACAAGTGTAGTTTCTATGTGACATCGGGTTGTCTCTTAGGTTTCATTGTTTCTACAATAGGGATCATGGTTGATCCTCTCAAGGTTGAGTCGATGGTTCAATTTCCTCCCCCGTGCACAATACCCTAGCTTCAGATCTTATAGGGGAAAGAAAACTTTCTTCGGTGTTTTTTCGCAAACTACACCGAGATCACTAAAGGGTTTATGCGTCTATTTAAAAATGGAATCCCATTATGTTGGGACAAAGTTTCTTAGCACTCTTTTGAAGCGTTGAAATGTGCCCTTACATCCGCTCCTCTGCTTCAGCCTCCTGATTATAACAGATATTTCTTGTTGTACTTAGCCACTGTAGAGTCAACCATCGGCATGGTATTGGTTCAAGAGGATGATCTACTCGAGGAGAATGTTATTTATTACCTGAGTCGAGGCCTGGTTGGGCCGGAACTCAACTGTTCCCATGTTGAGAAGCTTTCTCTAGCAGCAGTGCATGCAGTCCAGCAATTTCGTCATTACATTATGCTTCGTAAGACCACCATCATTATCGTTGTGAACCCTTTCCAATATGTGTTGACATGATGGGTCATTGGCGGAAAGATCAGTAGATGGATTGTAATCCTCCAGGAATTTGACTTGAATTTTGTTTCCGCGAGATCCAAAAATTCATTGGTCTTTGCCGAACTTATTTTGAAATTTTCGATCGAATCTAGTGATGTCATGCCTGAAGAATCGCCTATCAAAGGAGATCTTTTTCTAATCAGATATTTGGACCCCTGGTATGGAGATATACTATTCTATCTCCAGACTTTGAAGTTCCCTTCTTCTGATTCTCGCAATGAGGGTCGATGAATCCTCCATCTGGCTCAAAACTATCTCATACTCGATGACACTTTGTATCATCGAGGTGTAGATTGTATTCTTCGCATATGCCTTATACACAAGGAAGCAGAGCTTGTTCTGAAAGACTGCCACACTGGAGCATGTGGTGGTCATTTTTCTGGGTTGGAAACAACCAAAAAGATTCTATGTGTCGGTTAATTTTGGCCTACGTTAATCAAGGATTGCATTGAGTCAGTCAAGAAGTTCCACCCGTTTCATATCTTCTCTCGGAAGATGCAGGAACATCCTGCTCCCATGTTTCATGTCATTGTTGTTGGTCCTTTCACCAAGTGGGGGATTGAATTTAATACATGTCACCTGTCTTCAGCCAAGGGGAATCGTTACATCATCGTAGTGGTAGACTACTTCACAAAGTGGGTCGAGGCTATGCCAACGTTTAAAAATTATGGAGAGGCAACGACTCTTTTCATTTTTAACCAGATAGTAGCAAGGTTCGGCATCCCAAAAGAGATTGTCACTGACCATGGTAGTCACTTAAAAAAAAAATGATGACCGAGTTAACATCAAATCTTGGTTTGAGGCAAGAACATTCATCACCTTACTACACACAAGAAAATGGTCAGGTTGAAGTTGTGAATAAGTCTCTCAAGACTATTCTTCAGTGGACGATCAATTCTGCCAAATCAAATTGGTATTTGATTTTGTACTTGACGTTGTGGGCCTACCAAATGTATATAAAGACTGCCATCGGTTTCTCACCTTTTCAACTTGAATACGGGATGGAAGCAGACTTTCCTATTGAGTTCCAAATCTCATCTTTAAACTTGGTAGTGGAATTACTTCCTGACACTTCACCACTTGAGGAACACCTATTATATCTCGAGAAACTCGATGAGCAGTGTCATGATGCAGCGTCGACCAATGAGGCTCATAAGCGATTTAAGTGTCAGTACGATCGGTTTGATCATCCTTGGATTTTTTTCAAAGAAGATATTGTCCTAGTCCATGATCAAGACAAAGATCCCCTAGGGGCAGGCAAGTTCAAACCCACGTGGTTCATACCTTTCATCGTGAAAGAGGTCTTAAAGAAGGGATCTTATAGTCTGGTTGAATTTGAAGGAAATGCCTTAGTAGATCCTAGAAATGGCCTGTACCTCAAGAAGTATTACTCTTATTTTAGTCGCCTGGGTGACTTCTTGGACATATGTATAGTTCTTATATAGTTTTTTGTCTTTTTGTTTTATGGACGTGTAGTTATTTATGTCTTCTTTTTCACTGTGGAAGATGTCAAGTGAATCAAATATGTTCTTTGGGTTCAAAGAAAGCGCTATCCGACACACTCGGAGTCTTTCTTCCACAGCTTGGGTGATTTTTAGGCCTGGAGGCCAGTTTCTATCTTCCGAAGGTATTTTTCTAGGTGATGCCATAAACAATGTCATCGATTACAGCGTAATGATAGAGTTTCCTCGTGATGCTTTATCGCATGGAATTTCTCACCTCCAGGTCTACTTAGATGCTCAGGTAGTTGTGTCCTAGTTAAATGGAGTTTACCGTCTTTATCATCCTACTTTGCACCGACGTTTCTTTAGGGTACGTCTCTTAGAACGATACTTTTATTACTTTATGTATATCCATGTTCCTAGGAGATTTAATCAAATGATAGATACTCTAGCTAGTCAAGTATTAGATTGGCATGTCACACACACATAAAAATAAGCACACACATACAAATGTACATACATTTGTAAAAAATGTGATCCATAAGATGAATAAAGATGTAAATATATATATATATGTGTGTGTCAAAAAATGTCACGAGTACATAGGTGGGCGCAAACGCCTCAAAATTAAGGTTCAGTATACATCACGGGGCTTATGCCCTCAAAAAATATACAAAGGTGCCCTCAGCACATAAAAGTCTAGCCTATCTAATCTTGGGGCTTATTGGCCCTGCCATAGTGAACAACGGTGTTGGCTAAACACCGGAAGAGATGGACCCAAGTCTATGGCACCCCCACTACATGAGGCTGCATAGAAGGTGGGAGATCTTCGATCTCAGCCATTGGTACTGTACGAGTGAGCTTGGTGAGGTTGCGCTCCACCCGCCTCAAAACTCTCTTAGCCTCTCCAGTTGG
>ML780249.1:447635-472173 GCA_009831015.1 Picea engelmannii
TTTTTTTAGGATATAGTTTCATGATATTCCCTATGGAAGTAAAGGGTGTTTCTTTTAAGGATATAGTTTCATGATACTCTTTATAGTTACATATGTACTAAGGAGTTATTGATATACAACTCCTTTAAGACTTTGGATAAAAATACATTTTATTTAGGATGAACATCTCCACATCTTGTTAGAATTAGGGGAGGATGAGACCCCTTCAAAATTTTGATAGTTATGGATTTTATTTTGAATCATAAACTATGTGTTCCATATCTACAGGTGGTTTAGATTGCAAGTTTTGATACAATAATGTTTTTTTTTGTTGGAATGGTGGACTATTTCGATGACTTATTATGAGAAAGGTTCTATAGGTGTTGTGTCAGTAGGCACTTCTTAACTAAAATATTCCATCATGTTTTGACCCATTTAATATATGTGTATGTATCACTTGGATTCTAGAAAGTATAGTGGTAGGGTTTTTCTCTATCTACGTTGTGTTGTCTCCTTGAAATGATAGGTTTTATATATTTTATTTCAATTAGAGGAACAAAAATTTATATTATGGTGGTTATTTCATAGAGTGAAATAGATGGAGAGTTGCATTTTATACTTCAAGGAGTTTCTTTTCCAGCTAAATGGATTGAAAGATGTATTTCTAGTGATGAATAATGAAAAATATTGCTTAGACATGGAATTTTTAATGGGTAGAATGTTAACAAGATTAGCCAATTATGATTTGTGATGTTAATTATTCTACTCGGGATTTCAAAATCAATAGATCTTTATGCATCAAAGTATTTAGGAATCTTAGAATAGATATCTCTAACCCTATTTTGGCATTAAAATGGTATTCAATGAGTATTGGAACTATCTTGTTAGTTAATATGGACATGGAAGTCCCAACACTCCACTCTAATTCACATTAATATGTACCTCCCCAAACAATTGTCCAATAAATTGACTCTTGGGTGGAGAGATCTATGGGATTATGGTGATAGATTATGAAAAGATTGAAAAAATATTTCAAAAGAGTTCAATTCACGTTGGTTTGATCATCCCAATGTTAAGGCTAAACAACAACTCATTCCTCTAGATGAGATTTACAAACTCAATATGTTTACTCCAAGTATTATTTGGAGAGACTGTCTATGGATGTATGATAAACTTATATGAATCTACAAACCTAAAGGAATTTATTGGTATCTCGGTGATCACATCCTCATCCAATAAAAGCCAAAAAATAGATGGAGCTTGTTACATGAGGAAGCCAAGTAGTTGAATTGTCTCTATATAACATGGCCCTTCAAATTTTACTTCAAACTATGTGTGTTTGCACGGATTTTAGTTTTCCAAGGTCTACCCTCCCATGAGCCTCTATCAAAGTTGACCTTCACTAATGATACTTGTTCAAATTGTGATATAGTTGAAACTCTTTGTCTTCTATTTTCATTTTGTTTTGTTTCTTGGGAATGTTTTGAGTTTTATTTCAGTCCTCTTGGAGACATATTTTATTTATCAAAATCCATCGAAATGTTCTTATTTTATGTCATGTCAACTCCATGTGTCCTTTTATATTTATAGGGGTTTGGTACTCTATCTGAGTGGTCACCTTGTATGTTCTTTGGAAAATGTAATGTCAGACATCTAGTATCCTTTAAAAATCACCTCTTGAAAGACTTGTTTCTACCATTAGACTTAAAAACAACCTCATTTTAAGAGATGTGCATAGTTGTTCTATTAAAGTACACTTGGACTTGAAGGCAGTGCCTTTCTTTTAACTTTTAGTAATTTTTCTCATTTACACAATGAATATTGTCAAATTAAGCACCAATTCTCTTGACCTCCGTAGTGAAATTGGTCATTGGACCAACCTAAAAACACCTTGGGATAATAAAATTTATAAAACTTGATATACAAAAGAGGTTGATGATGAAAATCATTTCCTTTGAACTTTCCCTATCCTTAAAAATATAACACATGACTTTACCGAACTTCATAAATTAATTACTTTTCTACTTATAATCTCATCATGTACAAAACTATAATTATTTTGTTAATTTCATTTCCAGCTTGTTCAAATATATAAATGACATTATTAATAATATTTAATCTAAATCTCTTTATTTATTTCATCTACAAAAACTACAATGATTTTAGTACTTTTCATTTACACTTTATTTATTTACTCTGAATGCCTTTGTCGATCCCATAAATCTTACTAGAATTGGGAGATAGTGAAATGTGTCATCATCAATATAAAAAAACATTAAAAGAGAGAAAATCAAAATTGTTTAATTAACTTTTCAATAATATGATAAGTTTTAATGGGTATAATGCATCGAGTGTCTACACTAAATCATGGAATTAGGTTTGAAAAATTGAATATAATGCTGGAAATCACCCATATTCACAAAGGTTAATGTTATAATAATGATGGCTCTCCACTAAATGTTAAGAATGAGAACGGGATGAGAACGGGACAAAGGCATGTGACAAAATTTTGTATACTTGTCATACTATTTGATAATGAAGACCTACATATCTAGTTTGTTGAATTTAGGTTGAATAATTTCCGATCAATCAAATCACAAAGAGGTTATATATCATCATATAGGTGGATCTGTTATATAGCATGCATGGAATCCAAATAAATGAGGAGGATAAACATGTTATTTGAAGATATGTGATCTCTTCATAAATAATAAAAACACAAAGTTTATAGGTAGTAGGTTAGTTAGTTAATGTGGGGTATGTCACTAGTTTTCAAATTTTATGGGTACTTTTTTAACACCTCAACTCTTTTTAGAGTCATCAATATGTGGAAAAAAATAATAATACATAATAGTCACTCTATATATCACTCTATATATTATAGACCAATTAGTCCAAGAGTTAATTGTCAATTTCTACATCGTTGTGTCAACTTTGATGGATGTGCATAGAAACTTTAATGGAAGTTCATGGAATATGGAAACTACCCACTTATAATAAAAATATGGATGCCCTTGTTTGGAATCCATGACTTCTTTGTTTGGAGTCCATAACACCCACTGCATATAGTGTTGATGCATATAGTGTTGATGTAGGGCTTATTTTTCAAATAAGTTCTAAAACATAAACCATATACTATTGATCACAATGTATTCCAAGTAGAGCCCACCATTTGAACAAAATATTTCTTTTAGGATTCAAACAAAAGATCTATTATAAATGATAGCAATGTATTTTATATTTTTTTAACTTTGAAGTGGAGCCCTAACTTATTAAGATATTTCCTTTGGAATTCAAACAAAGGCTTCATTATTCGTTATAAATGATAGTAATGTATTCTACATTATTAATTTATCCCTACCTTCAACAATGACTATTAGGAATCGATTTCCATAGATATGTGTGCCTTTGTACAATAGTATTTATATTTTAAACCAATAATATAACATATATTGCATTTATATAAACGTTCTAAAAGTTTAATTTAGGATTGGATTTTGCTATTTATTAAATGTGGACTAATGAATTAATAATATGACTTGAGATGATATTGCCAAGTCTTTCTTAAGAAAGACATGAATATGATTTCCTAATACCCTAAGTTTTACTTGGAAAATCCTTGTTTTGAAAATCTTCATTGCAACATTGATTATGTATTAATTTCTCATGAACCAATACATCAAGTAGGTGTGGTGGTGGTGTAGCAAATTTCCTAATACCCTAAGTTTTACTTGGAAAATCCTTCAGTTTTGAAAATCTTCATTGCAACATTGATTATGTATTAATTTCTCATGAACCAATACATCAAGTAGGTGTGGTGGTGGTGTAGCAAATGCTATCTCTTCTCCTTTGATTTTGATGGAGGTGTCAATGTTATCTTCTCCTTAATGCTTGTCAGTGCATAAGTTATCTTCTCCTTACTGGTGGTCAGTGCATAAGTTATCTTCTCATGACTCCACTCACAAAGAAAAAGGTGACAAGGTGTTATTCTATCAACTACAAAAGCAAACGGTGATAGAGCTAATATTAGGCGGTGAAAGAAATGCTTTGCAGATCTCATACACCATCACAAAATAATACCATTCATTCATGCATAGATGGTTTTTGCCACATGTTTTTGTGTATACTCTTCCTAAACTTCTTTTGAACCTTCTTTAAAACAAGGATCATTTGGTCGCTCTACATGCCCTCGTCCATAACAACCACATAGCTATGAACCAAGACACTAACACAACATTGTGAGAGAATGGATTTTTATTTACATATTCCTAAATATATTTTCCATATATTTTGGTTTTTATGTTAAAATAGCCTCATTGTAATATTTTATTTTGTAGGGATTTATTTTTATGTCTCTTTTGTGGATGAATGAAACAACTTGATGGATGAGACAATTGTGTTAGGTTAATATTCATTTAGGTAGAGTAGATAATAATTGTTTAACGTTATGGTTTATTGGTCCATGTTATTGAGTAACCATTATATTTGCTTATAAAATTGTGGGATTGTATGTGATGAAGCGTGTTTAAAGGCTTGAAAAATTCTATTGTAAAATGGTGTAAGCTTGGAAAACTCAAGTTTCAAACTAGAATATATTCTATTATTGCGAAATTCACCAAATTCACCCAACCATGATGCATTTTATTATTTAGGCTTGGCAAATATGATTTTGAACTCACATTTCCAACAAATCGGAATGGCTTTTATCATTTAGAAATTCACCAAACCATGGTTCATTTTATTATTTCGAAATGTGAATAACATTGAGCAGTTTTGGTGCTTACCTTCCAAATTAAGAAAATGATTTGTCTTCTCTATCTATAAATTTCCAGATAATTTAATGTGTTGATCCATCAATTTATATTGTTGATTCAGTAATAGATGAAGTAGGATCACCAACATCCAAACCAATTTCATCACCATCAATTTTTGCAGTCAAAGCATTAGTAGTGGAAGAGTTGGTTGTAACTATATAAGCAAGAAAAGAAGCAGATATACAGGAAGCAGGCCCTACTTTTAGCATATACACCAAAAGTAGCCTAAGCAGCAGAACCATATGTAATAAGTCATACGCCCTCAATTTTCGCTATTTCACCAATTTCTCTCCTCCAATCATGGAAATATTGATTCATCTCATCATTTTCTATCATAACTTGCTTGGAGTTATTGTTAACTTCCAGGTATTTTCATGAGAAACTCTGTCCTTCAACTTGAGCATGGAGCAGTTTTTACCATATATCGATTTGTTTAGCCATAGATCAATTTCCCAACACCTTGGCCTGTAAATATTTCATGTGTTTTTTCCATTGAGGAAGAATAGAAAATGAATCAAATTGCCTTTTAAATGTTTAGCTATAATATTGGTTCTTTCTGTAAATTTTTCTTCCATTCATTTTTTGATAAAGTGTTTTTCCTAATTTTGTTCAAATTTAAGCAGAGACAACCATTCACAAAGTAGAGCATACACACACCAAACAACTGTGGAGTTGTTCAGTTCTTTTCTACATTCACATAAAACTAAAATTACAAAATACATGATATGAGATAGTTCTCTAGAAAACTCCTCCTTCACCTACCTAATAAATGCAAACTTACATATCTTGTCTGTGCATTTAAGATGCTTATCTTCTATCATATTTGGTCAAACAAGTAATGAGGAAATTACTCCATTTAACACTCCCCCTCAATTTCGACCATTACAAAAATCAACACAAGCAATGCCTAAGTGTTGTCTCTGAAATTCAAAAGTATTTCTTCACAATAGCTTGGTGAAGATATCTGCTAATTATTCGTTCGAACCACAAAATTGTAGAATAATGCTACCATCATTGACAAGATCGCAGATGAAATGATAGTGAGTGTATATGTGTTTACTCTTGCGACGAAACACATGATTCTTAGATAATGCAATTGTTGAACTGGTGTCACACAATATAGGATTTGGCTCATTTTCTTCACGTGCTAGATCACTAAGGATCCTTCTCAACCAAACTGCATGACATGTTGCTAAAGTTCTTGCCACATACTCTCCTTCTGTTGAAGAAATTGTGAAGATGGGTTGTTTCTTAGAAGCCCATGAAATCAAGCCTATACCAAACAAAAATGCATACCCAAAGGTACTTTTCCTATCATCAACAGCACCTCAAAAATCACTATCTATATATCCAACAAGTGAATCATATTCTGAAGTAGAATACCAAATGCCATAATCTATTGTACCTGCAATGTATCTCAAAATTCTTTTTCCAACTTTCCAAAGACATATTTTGGGATTTTCCATGAACCTGGAAATTAAGCTTACAACATACATAATATATGGTCGAGTAGTTGTAAGGTACACGAGGCTTCCTACAAGCCTCTTATATAGAGTATAATCAATTTTTATTCCTTCATCTTGTTTACTTAATTTTTTACCTATTGCAATTGGTGTCTCTGTTGGATTACATTTGTTCATTTTGAACATTTTCAAAATATCTGTGGCATATTTTTGCTAACAAATAAAAATTCCCTTTTCAGATTGCTCAACTTCAATTCCTAGAAAATATTTCATAATACCAATATCAATCATCTCAAATTCACATTGCATGACTGCTTTGAATTCATTCAACAAAAAACTTCTTGCATAAATCATGTCATCAACATAGAAACAAACTATCAAAATATTACCTCTCTAGTCTCTTTTGGTGTAAAGTGTGGGCTCATTGTTGCTCCTGTTGAACCCATTGTTGAGAAAATAAGTATCAATGTGACTATACCAATCTCTTGGAGCTTGCTTCAAACCATACAATGTCTTCTTCAATCTGTACACTTTGTACTCTTTACCTCTAATTTCAAATCTTGGAAGTCTTGGTGGAGAAGCTTGTTGTCCTATAAATTCCACTTGCTTTTCTTCCTGTATAGAGGGAATTTGATCTACAAGTATTTCACTTGTTTGGTTATCCCAAGATTTATCTTCTTGGAATTTCACATATATGCTTACTATCAGCTTCTTGTAAATAGGATTATACAACCTATATTCTTTAGAATGTTCATGGTACCCCACAAATATACATTTTTCACTTCTATCATCAAGCTTTCTCCTTAGCACTTTATGAACATGAGCATAAGTTACACAACCAAAAACTTTAAAATGAGAAATGTTAGATTTCATACCACTCCAATCTTCTTGAGGAACTTTATCTTTCATACTATTGGTTGGTGACAAGTTTAAAATATAAACTAAGCATGCCACTGCTTCACCCCAGTATTGATTTTCCAAATTCTTGGCCTTTAGCATACTTCTGGTTATATTCATTATTGTCTGATTCTTCCTTTCATCTACTCCATTCTATTGCGGAGTGATATCTTGTGGTAAATTGTCTCTTGATTCCATGTTGCCTACAATATGTTGCAAATTCCTTGGAGTCATACTCACCTCCTCAATATTATCTGAGTACTTTGATGTACTTCCCACTCTGTTTCTCTGTCAAAGATTTAAATTCTATGAATTTTTAAAATTTCTCTAATTTGTGCTTGAGAAAATACACCCATGCTTTCTTGCTAAAATCATCAATAAACGTTATAAAATAAAAGCTCCCTCCTATTGAATGAGTTTGCATTGGACCACAAAGTTATGTATGCACCAGCTCAAGGTGTTCTTTTTCTTTGTAGGAATCATTGGAAAAACTATCCCTTTGGTGTTTGACAAAAATACAACTCTCACAGGAGTTTTTATGTTCATCTACAATGGGAAAACCTTTGACCATAGAATTCTTTTGTAAGATACTAATAATGATAAATGTTAAATAACCATATATAAGATGCCACAACCAAGTATCATCTGAGCTTGATACATTTTGGGCATATGACTGTGACAAAATTACATTTCTCAATATCAAATGTAACATTATGTTTTTGGTCATTTGTATTGAATCTATAATTCTCTTACTCAGTGATTTTTCCAAGATTGTACACCTGGAACCTTCAAAAATGACCTTATGACCATGTTCATTCATCTGGCCTACACTCATTAGATTATATCCAAGACCAGGTACATAATAAACATCATGAATATCCTTCTTTTCATCTTGTTTGGTTAATACATAAATTATACCCTTGCATGCAACTTTCTTTTGATAATCATCTCCCAATTTAATTTGAGATATGACAGAGCTATCTAAACTAGAAAACAAATCTTTGTTACCTGTCATATGATTGTTGTAGCCACTTTCCAGTAACCAGATATCATGACTGTTGTTTGCTTCTTCTGTAACTTGACATGAGAATAACATTGATTCAAATGTTCCTTTTTCAGTGTAGGTAACATTTTCTCTGCCCCTATTCATATTTGCTTGCTTCTTCCTGCATTCACTTTCATAGTGGCCAAATTTATTGCAATAATAGCAATGGATCCTTGATTTGTCAGTCCATCTTGGCTGATTAAAATTTCTTCCTCTCCCCCTTTGGTTCCAAGAGTTTCTTTGTGGCTGATCTAACTGTTCACTCTTTTCTGAACATTCTGAAGTTGAGCTTTCTCATGTTTGAGAGTGACCTCTGCCTTTTCTGCCTCTGCTTCTATTACCTCGACCTCTGCCTTTGCTTATGGAGGCCTGAGACTGAAATGCATTCTCCAAAGATTCAGTATTTCGACTGAACCTACTTTCACGGGTTAACAAAGATCCCATGAATTCCTCAACTGTCAATTGTGAAAAGTATTTTGACTTTTCTATGGAAACCACGACCATATTAAACTTATCAGGGAGGCTTCAAAGTACTTTCTCAACAACCTTTTTCTCTTGAATTTCTTCTCCATGGGTGCACATTTGATTCACAATGATCGTGACATGGGTCATAAAATGATCCACAAAATCTGAATCCTTCATTTGAAGAATCTCAAAACTCTTCCTGAGTGTTTGCAACTTTGCATTTTTTACTTTGTCAATTCTCTGATAGGGTATTTCAAGAGTATCTCATGCTTGTTTGGCATGATCTGTTGCTGCAAATTTGGGGAAAATATATTTGTCTAACCCCTGTTAGATGAGCCATAGGGCTTTTATTTCCTTCTTCCTCAGTTCTCCAAGGGAATTTCTCTA
Organism: Picea engelmannii; assembly: GCA_009831015.1. Taxonomy (NCBI): domain Eukaryota; kingdom Viridiplantae; phylum Streptophyta; class Pinopsida; order Pinales; family Pinaceae; genus Picea; species Picea engelmannii. Next base: position 456,686 of record ML780249.1, read on the forward strand.
CGCATTTTTCATTGCTTGTAAATCTGTCGGATCTGGTTCCTGAAATCCATTAACTACTGCTTCCCAACAATCTTCAGACCGAAGGAAATTTTTCATCTTAATAGACCATACATCATAGTTCTTACCTGTTAAAAATGGACCTCGTGCGAGCGCTGCACTATTTCTAGACTCCATGAATCTCCTGTTGACAGTCGACTCTCTCATTTCTAGCTTAGATCTTGACGAAATCGTGCTCCTCTATCGAAATGGGAAAAACCTAAAATTTTGAATGCTTGGATGCTCCCTGTCTAGATTTGGATGCACCCTATACATGTGTGGAGGAGCGTCCACTTGTCTTGGACACTCTGTATACACCACGGGAAGGGGGGGGTCCATCTCCAAATATATATATATATATATTTTATTTTATTTTATTTTATTTTTAGAGTTTTTCCCTCAAACTTTTTCCCCAAAACGCGTGGAAAACCCTCCTCTTCATGATGTGGCTTAAACAAACTCAAAAAGTGCTTTTCAACAACCTGCAAATGCTCTCCAATTTTCGAAGAGTCTTAGTCTAGCTCTAATACCATGTCCAAGTTAAAGAAGAGACAACCATTCACAAAGCAGAGCATACACACACCAAGCAACTATGGAGTTGTTCAACGCTTCTCTACATTCACATAAAATTGAAATTAAAAAATACATGATATGAGATATTTCTCTAAAACTCTCCATCCTTCACCTACCTAATAAATGCAAACTTACTTATCTTGTCTGTGCATTTCAGATGCCTATCCTCTATTAGATTTGGTCAAACAAGTAATGGAGGAATTACTCCATTTAACAAATTTTACAGGAATATTGCATTCATTAACAATATTGGTGGCACATAAAATGACAAATGGTGCAAAAGTGTTAGTTATAACTGTAACCTCAACAGTATGTGACTGTACACTTCCAGATGTTTTGGCCAGTTGTATCAGTCGTTAGGATTTCTTGTTTTGTTTCTTGATTCAGTTTTAATGGTTCTCTCCTATAAGGCTCATCCTTTCATCTAATACGAATGCGCTCTACACATTCTTGTTCCCAATTCGTCTTCTCTGTATTACCTTCTTTACTTCTTATTTTGTCATGGTATCAGAGCTTCGGATGTAAGCCTCTTCACAATGCCTGGAGAGAAGCATGGTCCCAATAGGAAGAGCGCAGAGAATACGTTATTTCATAGACAAGAGAGTGGGAGGTAAGACTCTTCACAAAATCCTAGAGAGTAGTCTGTAGTCTGCTAAAGGAGCGTTGGAGACAACTGTCCACTGAAAATATCCTTGGAGACAACAAAGCGTGAGGAAGAAGCGTTGCAGAAGGACGAAGCCTTTAAAAATTCATGGAATCCCTTCTTCAAGAGTAATATGCAGAAGAAGAAAAGGAGAAGCTACAATAGTCGTTAGATCGGAGTGCGAAGAATCGACAGACATCGAATCCAGGTAAGGTGCATGAAACTTAATATTTTAAGTGCGCAAGAGAACAGAAGTCCCAAAGAAAATTGGAATTGTCCATCGTTAGGAGGGACAGGTAGAGAAAGATCTGGAACTCTCGAACAGTTGCACTCTGGGAGTTTCCAGACAAGATGGTCGCAAAATCGCCAAAACAGTAGGGAGCCAAAGCCAATATGAATCGTCCATCAGATAGGACACGTGTCCGTGGATCCCACACTTCGGAGAAAAGGCACTCTGGGAGAAAACAAGTTTGGAGGTAGAAAAACTCTCGAAGTCTCGAAGGCGCGAAGTAGATCTGGATTGTTGGATCCAGAGGGGACACACGTCACATGATCCCATACTTTGGCACTAGAGCACTTTGGAGATATAAGGAGTGTGGAGGAGCTGAAAAAGTCGAAGGGTTGGTTGCTCGAAGTTCATCTTAGCCATTGGATTCAACGTACACGTGTTAGACGATCCCCGTATTTGGCAATCTCGAACTACAAAGGAACGAAGTAAGTATGGCTAGAGACGAGGACTCCCGAAGGCCCGGAGTCCTGGAGAGGATCCAGACCGTCGATTTTAGTGGACGCATGGAATTAGGTCTGGAGGTCTGGAGCATCAGCACTCCAGAAGAATGAAGGCTTTATGAGTCAAAAGATACCAAACCCCCGAAGCTTCGAAGAGCTGGATTAGATCCATACCATTGATCGAAGTTCATCGCAACCGTTCGTTGCAAAAAGACATGTGGCATGAAATCCCTCACTTCAGAGATTAAGAGCTCCAGAGGAAAGGTGAGCAATATGGAGAAAGAACTTCTGAAGGCCCGATGACCGGAGTTCATCTGAGTCGTTCATCAATTAGGCCACGTGGCGCTAGATCTCACTTCATAGACTTAGCACTCCAGAGGGTTTTGCGAAGTGAAGCATTAGAGCGAGAACTAGTCGGAGTCCTGGAGTTCATCTGGACCATTGAAGGTTGAGGACAGATGCCATTAGATCTGACACTCTAGAAAGTTAACACTTTGGAGGTTTGTGGTGTTGTGCATCTCGGAACTCCTAAAGCCCGGGATTCCAAAGTAAATATCAGTCATACAATCAAGAGGACACGTGGAGGAAGATCCTGCACTCCACGAGTTCGGTAATTCAGCACTCCAAAGGATTGTTAGTATTGTGCATGAAAAGGACCAAAGCCTGAATTCCCTAAGTAATTGTGAGTCGTTGATCTCAGATCAATGAGGACCATTGATCTTTGCAGCAATTCGCTCCCAGTCACATGAGAAGCTGAAATTCATTTTTTTTTGGCTCTTGCATACACCCAAATAGCATGATTCCACCATTAGAGGGGCTACAGTAGATAAAGAACAACGCTTATAATTATGACTGTGTATATCTCGTGCTCGGATAGTCAGATCCAGCCAGATCGAAGCTAAAGAAGTGGTCTACCCTGTTTTTTTAGGCCCGAAGTCACACAAAGGATTTCGTAGACCTGGTTTTACCCACGGGAAACAGGTAAAGCATGAAAATCCCTAACATTTTTTTTTTTCTAATTCCTTTCAAGATGGACACCTCTAACAATTTAGGACCAACACAAGGACCGATTCTTCTTGGAAAGAACTATGAATTTTGGTCTCTCGGAATTAGATCCTTCTTACAAGCAGAAGAGTGTTGGGATCCCATGGATTATGGCTATGTGGAACCAGATACCGCAGTTCTAGCTTCCATGACCAATCAAGAGAGAGTTGCTCAGGCAAAACAGAGGAAAAGAGAGAATAAGGCAAATTTATGGATTCAAAACTCAATGGATGACTTGATTTTCTCAAAAATCATAGGCGTTGTTACTTCAAAACAATCCTGGGACATCCTTAAATCATCTTACCAAGGAAATGAAAGGGTCAAAACAGTCAAGCTGCAGATCTTGAGGACGCATTTTGAGACTTTAAAAATGACATATTCTAAAAACGTTGATCAATTCATGACCAAAGTCATGGGAATTGTAAACCAGATCAAGTTGACTGGTTAAGACATCTTTGATCAAAGGATCATTGAGAAAGTCCTCAGAAGTCTATCAAAGAACTTCCAAATGGTTGTTACAGCCATCCTTGAATCCAAGGATCTGTCAATTTTTTCCATAGATGAACTAATGGGTTCGTTGTTGACACATGAGACCAGACTACATCCCGAAGATGAGTCAATAGCCAACGCCTTCAAGACTCAATTCTCTTTTAGCAGAGGGAGAGACAAAGGCAGAGGCAGAGGTCACCAAGGAAGAGGGATAATTCCAAGTAACAATCACTCGAGTGAAGGTCACAGACAACATAACCAGAATCAAAATTTCCAGCCTCAAAGAGGCAGAGGGAGAAGATCAAATGACAAAGAAAGCATACAATGCTACTACTGCAAAAATTATGGGCACTATGGATCTGAATGTCGGAAGAAGCAAGCAGATCAACACTCAGGCAGAGAAAATGTCTCAAATCATGAAGGAGAAACCTCAGATGGTATGTTTCTCTCATGCCACAAGACTGAAGAACAACCCAAAGACCTTTGGTTGTTGGACAGTGGATGCAACAATCACATGATAGGTAACAAAGATTTACTTTCATACATTGATTCTTCTACTTCATCTGATATTACACTTGGAGATGATTCTTTAGTCAAAGTTCAAGGAAAATGAACTGTACCTATTGTCACTAAACAAAATGTAAAGAAAGACTTAAATAATGTCTATCATGTTCCAGATATGAAACATAATCTGTTAAGTGTAGTTCAACTAGTTGAAAATGGCTATAAGGTACTCTTTGAAGGAGCATCATGTAGGATATATGACAAATATCCCAGCAGAAAATTGATTTCTGAAATCCACATGACTAGGAATAGAATGTTTCCCCTAACCCTTAGAACTACAAATTTGTTCCAATCTTATGCACAAAGTGCATCCACCTCCAATGAAACTATGGTTTGGCATGCAATATTTGTACATCTACCCTTTCATAGTCTAAGCCTTCTACAGAAACACTCCATGGTCAAAGGTCTATCTATATTCAAAGAGAAAAATCCCCCATGTGAGTCTTGCATTCTTGAACAACATAAAAGAACAAGTTTTCCACAGTCCTCCACTCAAGCCAAACAATACTTAAAGATGGTTCACACTGACCTATGTGGACCAATGCAAACAAAGTCAATAGATGGTAACTTTTATTTCCTAACATTTATTGATGACTTTAGTAGGAAAATATGGATCTTTTTTCTCGAACACAACTCTGAAACTTTTGCAAAGTTCAAATAATTTAAGGCTGAAGTTGAAAAACAGAGTGGGAAATATGTGAAAATTCCTAGGTCAGATGGAGGAGGAGAATACAACTCCAAAGAATTTGTGAATTTCTGCAAATCACAAGGCATTATCATGCAAACTACAACCAAGTATACTCCACAACAAAATGGAATGGTTGAGAGGAAAAATCAGACAATAATGAACATGGAAAGAAGCATTCTTAGACAGAAATGTTTGTCAAATCTATTTGGGCTGAAGCAGTAGCATGCTCAGTTTATCTCCTGAATAGATCTCCAACCACCAGTCTCAAGATGAAGGTCCCTCAAGAAGCATGGAGTGGGACAAAGCTAAATGTTTCTCATTTTAGGACATTTGGATGTATTGCATTCGCTCACATACCTTCTGAATTAAGGAAGAAACTTGATGATAGAAGTGAGAAATGCATTTTTGTTGGCTACAGTGAAACATCCAAAGCCTACAGAATCTACAATCTTATTTCAAAGAAACTCATTCTCAACAAAGATGTCAAATTTCTTGAAAATTAGTTCTGGAGTGAGTCTGAAAATCGGCCTATGGACAGTCAAAATCCATTGCTGTCACTTCCTGAAAAAACAGAAAATTCAGGACAACAAACACATCAGCATGTCCTTCCAAGGTTGCGGGTACAAGAATACCCTGAAATTCCTCAGTACAACTCTTTTTCAAGAAGAAATTCATCCTCTGAACTTTGAAATTAGAGAACTCGAAGCTTGAGAGAAATTCATCAGTAGTTGGATGATATTGATCAACACAATCTTTTTGCATTAATGTCATGTCAACCTACATCCTTTAAAGAGGCAACTAAAGAGCCACATTGAGTTCAAGCCATGAACCAAGAGATTGACTCGATTGAGAAGAACAAGACATGGGATCTTTTTTATCTTCCCAAACACAAGAAAAATATTGGTGTCAAGTGGGTTTACAAAACTAAACTCAATGAAAAGGGGCAGATTGAAAAACACAAAGCAAGACTTGTTGCCAAAGGATTCTCGCAGCAACCAAGCATTGATTATGGTGAAACTCTTACTCCAGTAGCAAGTTTGGACACTATAAGGACTCTCTTAGCCATATCATCTCAACACAAATTACAAGTATACCAGATGGATGTCAAGTCATCTTTCCTGAATGGTGTCTTAGAAGAAGAGGTCTATGTGGATCAGCCACCTGGATTTGAATTCACAGAGCAGTCAGCCAAAGTGTATCGGTTGAAGAAAGTCTTGTATGGCTTAAAGAAAGCTCCAAGAGCTTGGTACAACAGAATTGACACTTACCTGATCAAGAGAGCTTTCAGTAGAAGCCAAAATGAGCCAACTCTATACACCAAAACAGATCAGCAAGGTAAAATTCTGATTGTATGTTTATATGTTGATGACATGATATATACTAGAAATCTTTAGTTAACCAGTTTTAAACATGCCATGCAATCTGAGTTTGAGATGACAGATCTTGGCATACTGAAATATTTTTTGGGGATTGAGGTTGACCAATCAACCAAAGGAATTTTTTTCTATCATCAAAAGTATGCAGCAGACATCATCAAAAGATTCTGCATGGAAGACTGCAACCCAACAGAAACTCCTATACCCCTAGGCACAAAATTGAGCAAGCAAGATGAAGGCCCTATAGTGGATTCTACCTTGTACAAAAGTTTAGTAGGCAATTTTTTGTATCTTACAACAACTAAGCCTAATATTATGTATGCAACCAGCTTTGTTTCGAGGTTCATGGAATCCCCCAAAGATTCTCACTGGAAGATGGAGAAAAGGATTCTAAGATATGTTGTAGGCACTCTCAATTTTGGCTTATGGTACAATCAGTCTGAAGATAATCATCTCTCTGGTTACATAGAAAGTGATTTTGCAGGCAGCCTAGATGACCAAAAAAGTATCTCCGGACATGCTTTTCACCTGGGCATGAACCTGATTTTTTGGGCATCAAAGAAGCAACCCATTGTCTCAATATCTTCTGCATAGGCAGAGTATGTCGCTGCTACCTCAACTTCCCATCAAGCTGTGTGGCTGCAAAGACTATTGAATGATATGTCACATATAGAAAATGAGCCAACTCCTATCTTCTGTGACAACACTTCAGCAATTGCTTTATCCAAAAACCATGTTTTTCACAAGAAAAGAAAGCACATTAACACTCGCTTTCACTTCATACGCGAGCCAGTCAATAATGGTGACATCGCACTTCAATTTTGTGTCTCACGAGATCAGCGCTCAGACATTTTTACGAAGCCACTAGGAAAAACCATTTTTGATTCTCAGAGACAACACTTGGGCATTATCAGTGCTGATGTTTGTAACTGTTGAATTTAAGAGGGAGTGTTAGTTATAACTATAACCTCAACAATATGTGACTGTACACTGCCAGATGTTATGGCCAGTTGTATCAGTCATTAGGATTTCTTGTTTTGTTTCTTGATTTAGTTGTAATGGTTCTCGCCTATAAGGCTCATCCTTTCATCTAATATGAATGCACTCTACACATTCTTGTTCCCAATTCGTCTTCTCTGTATTATCTTCTTTATTTCTTATTTTGTCAAAAAGGTGCTCTCGCAGATTAGGTTTTCAAAGGGAAAGTAGATTTATTTGGAGCCTACGGTTTAATGGAAATTCTCAGTGATCGATTCACTCCGAAGTGTCGAAATTATTCCAATGAGCATTGGGATTCGAAGTATTTGCATGTCTAGTCATTGTCATTTGAGTATTTTCATGTCCAGTCATTGTCATTTGAGTTTAAGAATTATTTTAAAATAGGGTTCAAATATTTTAAGTTATGGAATTATTTTCACGATCAGACATTGTCGTGTGTGTTTGGAACTATTTTCAGCAACATTGTACTAGCAAAAATTTGTGCACAACTTAATTTACATTTTTTAACACCGAAGCGATATAATGCATCCAGAAATATAGTGAGAAGCTGATACCTATAGGCGTTCACCAACCGCAAGTCAGGTTGATGAGCTAGTTGATATAATTTATCATAGAAGTGTGTTTAATAAGGGACATGTATTTACTGCGGAGTGCATTTAATAAGAGATTTATGGAGTTACGCATAACTATATCTATAAGTAAGTATGAGTTTAAGTAATTGCATGGGAATTTATGCATAACAATCATCGAATACAAGTAAGAGTTCAAGTAATTGTATAGCAAGAAAATATATAGATAATATTAAGCGATATTCAAAGTCATACAAGGTTATTTGAGTATAAACTAGCACAGCTGCAAACTCGTGGCTGGTGAACGCTGAAAGGTTTCTGCTGTTAAAATTCTCAACGCAATAAAGATCCACCATAAAATGAAACGCACTAGAAAATGAAACACAACTCTAAAATGAAATGTGGTCATAAAATGAAATGCACGACTGCACATGGCACGACATTACCAAACCTGTCAGTTTAGTAAATTTTAAATATGATCAAGTAAAAGTAAAAAAATAAACATGTAAACGGATGCCTTTATAATAGTGAGGAAGTTAGTGGTTGAAATCACAACCATTGATTTATTGGTACGACTAAGAACATTCGATCAATATTTAATCTTATCCATACAAAACTGATTAAGCACTAAAAACCTATTGAATGTGCCCATTGTCAATAGGTGTACGCCTTTCAGTGTAACAAGTATAAATGCTTCAAATACTTTTTGAAAACATGATTTTATCCCAATGTTCATACCATTGGTTAAGACATTTGAAAAATGATGGGAAATAATAAAATATAATATTCACAAAGCATTTAACTTTACTTTTCCTTCAGTGCTTGCCAATCGTCGAATATAATTAGATGCCACAGTTTTTTTAAGTTGGTAAAATATTATATTAATACAGAGTGTAAAACACAGTGATAGAGTGCTATGGCCTGTCACTAAAAAATCCGGACCACATTATGTCAAAATATCAGTTTTTGTCTTTGGCATGCCTATAAAGATGCAGAAACCTAGAAATTCACATAAATTGAAAAAGCAAAGACAAAACCATAATCAAAATATGTCAAAATATCAATGGTTGTCTTAGGTTTCCCATAAGGAAAAGCAAAGACATAACTAAGTATATAACAACAATCTTTATATTCACTGTAGATTCTATCCATCCAAAAAATATGGAGTAAAATCACTAAAGTCAATATAAAGTCAACAGTTGACTTTATTCTATCTTGAATTGAATTAAATTAGGATATGCATGTAAAATCAAAAAAGTTATTATAAAGTCAATAGTTGACTCTGTTCCATATTGAATTGAATTAAATTAGGCTATGCATTCAAAGAATATGGAATAATTAAATTAGGATATGCATTCAAAGAATTTGGAATAAAGTCAATAGAAGTCAACAGTTGACTCTTGAATTAAATTTGGGAGTAAAGTCCATAAAAGTCAACAGTTGACTTTGTTCCGCATCTTGAATTAAATTCGGCATATACGAGTAATGGCAAGATAACTGAAATCAGAAACGCAAGACAACATTGTAACATCGTTTATGAGAATGACATTGAAACCTGCGTCCCACGTTTGGCTCCACGGCGGAGCCGTAGGCTTTGGATTGTGATCCATCGATCTTGGTTTACTGAATGGAGGAAGGCTATCAAGAGACAAAAGAAAACCCGACCAGACTGTGAGTGGCCTCCTCCAACAACCTTGTTTGGAACTGAAGGGCAGAGAGTCTAGCAAGTCGCCCCTTCTCTGAGTAAGAATCAATCATATCCCTTGTGGTAACTAACCCCGACCCCAAGCTTGCCATTATTATACTTTTGTTCGCCGGAATTCCACAATTGGAGGAGAGAAATGGAACAAATGGTCGCGTCACGAATCGCAACCCATCGAGGATGCTGAGGAATTGGAAACAACAGCGAACGTGGTCCTCCTGTAATACGGGACGAAACGGTGGAGGAAAAGCTGCGGGAGAAAACGGTGGAGGAAGTGAAGAGTAAGGAGGAAACGGTGGAAACGGTGGAGTAAGTGGAGAGTTAAGCAAAACGGTGGAGAAAGTGGAGAATAAAGCAGTACGTGGCCGGAGAAGTCGAAAGTAATACCGGCCATTAATTTTCAGATTCTAGAAAACACGAACTTCAACTTTAAGCCATAAAATTTGGGTCATACATGTGAGGGAGACGACTAAGAAAATTTTGGGTCATACAATTGAGGGCAAAGTTATCAAGTTCGAATATGAATTCGGATACGATATGGAAAATTTTCAATTCGAAAAATATTCATCAAAATTTGTCTCTATATTTAATAAAAATTCACCAATATTTACCATATCTTCTTGGAATTCACTCTGCAAAATTGTATGCTGTAGTAATGTATTGGGTTCCCCTGTCTTTGCCACAATCTTACGTATACTTTATTCATGGATTCTTTCCTTTATATGTATACCCTATTGACGGATTCGTTCCTTTATAGGCTAGAGAGAGGTTCATTTGGGGTGCCATTTGGTGGCTACTTCTGAATATGGAAGAAGCATTTCGAGCCCTGTAGCGTTGGAAAAAGCATCTCAAGCCAAATACGAAGAGATTCTTTTCGAATTATTTCCATTTTCCAAACTTCCAGAGCTAGATGAGTATTGTTGCCAAATAAAATATGCCTAGCTGCTTCTTGTGTGAAGCAAATTCGAACGACTTTACTTGAGAGTCCCCTACAAGCGTAGATATCTTTGGGTGGTTCGGTGAAAAGTTCCCGTTCCCATTTCGAGTCAACCCAATCATCCATTACAGGAAACGCCCATAAAAATTCATTTCATTCCTTCTACTAGCTGAGGCGGGTGTTCCTTCCTAAACAATCAATCTACCCAGACAGTAAGGAGAATCGGGTTGGGCACTCCAAACACCTCGTCGTGAGGATCAGGAGGGGTCACACGATTTTCTTCTGGGAGCCGACCAATACGAATATCATATAGTATTGAGAATTAAAAAACGTTTTAGGTTTAAGTTTTTACCAAATAGTGCTTCAGTTTTTTCATCCTGTTTAATTTATTTCTACATTAAGAAATGGATTTTGAACAACAAAAAATAGTGATTCCTGAAATTTATATCCCTTGATTTTGGTGAAAAAATCAATTTTGTAGAACAGCCCCCTATTAGTGTTGCTTCTTAAGATGCCTTATATTATAATACCAGCATAGATCCATCTTAACCCGGGATCTATCAAGCTCAAAGAGGGATCCAATCTCTTGAGGTGAAAGCCTTTTTTAAAGTCCAAAACTTGAGAAAAGGTTTAAGGTTTGCACTTCTAAAAATTTGATCCTTCTCTGATCTCGATAAATCCGAAGTTAAAATAGATCCTAGGTATAAAAAAAATAATTTAATATTATTTTATTATTTTTTAGTTTTATTTTAATATCTTATGTTACATGATCATCTCTTCTTTTCAACACAATTACTATATTTGAATGGTTAAAAAAATAATAAAATAACTACCTTTATTAAAAGACAAAGTAAAACTAATATGAATTTAGAAAATGTGTCAATAATAATAACATTCTTTTTTATTTTATTATATCATAAAATGACAAATCATGCTTCCTTATCGACCTTTAAACTAGTATCTCTCTCTCTTTGCTCTGCTTTCTGGGTAATGGATCTGTTCTTGGCTGCAATAGCGAAGGGATAACTTTTGCTGCCCTCATTGATTTTAGGGATTTTAATTTTATTGGAATTTTCTTTCTTTTGAATTTTTGCCCTGATTGATTTCAGGTATTTTAATTTTATTGGTATTTTCTTCTTTTCGAAGCACCCATAGCATGCCAAGAAACACTGCCATCCTCAATTTTATGTAACTGAATGTGAAGCTCTTTCTTTGTTCTTTCAACTGGATTGGTAAAGCATTTTTTAAATATTATTTGAGTTATCGTTCTAGAGTGACTTGAATTGTGAATTTTTCTGCGGTTTCTTGTTGAAAGTTGAGATCCAATAATGTGTATTTGAAGTCCCAATTCTATGTAATTGAATGTGAAACTCTTTGTTCTTTCAGCAAGATGTGTAAAGCATTTTTTAAAGATATATTATTTGAATCATCGTTCAACTTTATCGAATTTTACTGCGTTTTTTTTGTTGGAAGTTGAGATCTAATAATGTGTATTGTGTATTTGAATTTACAGTTATCTATCTTGCCTTCCATTTATCACTTCCCCCTTTTTTTTTGGTTGAAAGTTGAGATCTAATAATATGTATTTGAATTCCCAGTTATCTATCTTGCCTTCCATTTATCACTTCCCTAATGAAAGGACTTACTTATTGCTTTGCAACTTGCTTTACTGTAATTATTATAAAAGTTCTTAACAATCCGATAACAGAGAGAAAGTGATTTACCATTTAAAGACATATCATTCGTAGCAAGTACTATATCCAGGTGTGAGTGAGCCCTGTCCTTTTTTGGTAAGTAAAAGTTAGTCTGTTAATAAAGAAAAGACCAAAGTTATATGACAGGCAAGCCCCGCTTCACACTTTTCAGAGAAAAGATATATGACAGACTAGCCCCCTTCCCACTTTACAGAGATTAAAAAACAATACAATGGCAGATGAGCTTTGTTTTCTGTTTTACTGAGAGATTAAAGGAAAAATAAAAAAACAAAGCAGATTTGTTTTTTTTGTAGTTTAAATGTTTTATGAATGATTATTTTTGGACGATATATTTTGGGGATTTTTGGTCAAAATCTAATGAGAAATTGTTAGATCTGTAGATTTGATTTGAGAGATTATTTCAGATTTAAATGATTATTTCTGTATAATCCAAATGCTTTAAAAAAATTTCAACATGCTAAATCCATTTCTACATTTAAAAATAAATTTTAAACATTTGATACAGATTTATATCATAAAATTCTAACTTTAAAAAACACCATTTAATAAAACAATTAAACAAAGCCAATTTTTTTTTTCCTTTTCTCAAACAAACAAACAAACATTGACCAATCAATATACAGTACATGGGCCAATATACCGTGATTTGTATGGTAATTAGTTGACTAAAACATGGACCAATATATAGTAATAATAATAATAATAATAATCTATTTTTAAGGTCACGGCCAAGCCAGCACACCAAATTGGTGTATGAGACCCCTTGTTTGTGGGACAAGGGATCCCCTCCGCCCAGCGATTTGACTGGTAAAGTCTACGAAAGTATACATACCCTACCCCCTCTGGATTTAAACCTGTGACCTCTTAAGAAGAAGCACATGTTCTTAACAGTACATGGGCCAATATACAATATACAGTGATTTGTATGATAATTAATTGACTAAAAAGAAACAAATGCTATGAAGCTGCTCAGCGAGGTAGGAGATCTACCTTCTGCCTGTGCTTAACCTGAGAGTGAATTCGGGTCATCGGAGGGCCCAAACACAAAGCCAACGGTTGAATTTGTTCGTGGGCCCTCCGATGACCCGGATCTCTCTCCTCCTCAACGTCCAAATTATCCGATTCATGGGGTACTATAACCCCCTCGAAGGATTCTCCAGTGAATCTATCTACATGTACAGGGATAGCCCTCGGGCATTGTCCTACTCCACACCGCTCCCATGGGGAGCCTGAATTGACGCCCTCTTGTTCACGCATGGTTATCTTCTTTGCTGATAATAACTGTGGCTGCTCTGTATGTTGTTATGTGTTGGTTCAACGAATTTATTTTTCCTGTCAATTGTCTGCCTCTGGTTTTACCCCTGTTGCCTTTTGCAGATGGGTATTCCTTACTAGAATTACGCGCACAGAATCCTATCGAAAATAACGAGGAGCCCCATGGCGATGGTTTGATCGATTCCAGGCTGCACAACAAGGTTTAGTACATCTTCTCCTAACGTGATTCCGTATGTCCCTTGTTTTCGTGTTGCCTGCGCCATGGAATGAATGAATGAGTGAGTGAATAGCTTTATCTTCCCCACTACAGTCCACCCCACTTTGCTTTTATAATCAAAACGAACACCATAATCGATTAAATTCAATTAAGTTATATTCGAGGAGAGCAAACCTGAACGATAATTTCTCGAGAGGCGTCGAAGACTGTGAATGAGGACCTCGGCTCGTAGAGGGATCCCTCGATTTCATAGTCGACAGGATTCGTATTCTGTCTCTCTGCAGGGTGTAACATTACTTTGGCAGTGGGTACGCTTGAGAAGAATGCCGTTGACGTCTTGATAACAGTAAATGCTGGCTTAATCCCACGGCCATAGCAATCTCCTCCAAATGCATCCCATTGATTGTTAATACTCAATCTCTGCTAAACCCACAAACAATTTTGAAGTCAGCATGAGCAAATCTGTAAAACGTGTTCAATGTTCAAGATATTGGAATTCATCAAATGAAGTACCTTCTGGCGGATAGTGAGCAGAACATTCCCCACAGCATCCATGAGAAAGAGTCGGCGTTTGGCATCGTATGAGTAATTATCGACTCTGAAGACCACGCTTCCGGATGAATCATAGACCCTGAAACCCTTGGCATTGAAGATGAGGGATCTCTTCCAAACTGTGAAGGTCTCAGGAGAGGAAGAGGAAGAGCTCTCTGCACAAAACTTATCATTGTCGCCATTGGAAACTGAAGCTTTCTCGGGAGAGGAGACATGAGGATGCACCTGAGGCATTCTTCCTTTGGTTAAATCACCCATGCAGGGGAATGAAGAGGAGACGGGAGAATCACCCATGCAGGGGAGTGAAGAGGAGCCGGGAGAATCACCGCTGAAGGGGAATGAAGAGGAGACGGGAGCCACTTCAAGCAGGACTGAACTTCCAAAACTTATGATGTGTCATTCAGGAAGTCAATGTATATCTCAGCTTCCTTTGAACTTTATTTAAGATCCTATCTAGATATTGAACATGGAATCCGGGCGTGCAACGTTTCATATGATCATCAGCTATTTTCTTCACAACAATAATTAATTATTCCCTTAACAATGCCACGTATATATAATACACTAACAATATCCTACACCCATCCAACCCCATCCAAATTGAGTAAAACTAGGCATTAGAGAATCCAATTCAGTGTATGCAGCCATGAAAGGAAAAGGCCGTTTCCCCTTTATGAGGTCCTTCTCAGTAGTATGACACGAGACCGGAATACCAAAATAATATATCCATTGTATTAATCCTTGTTGCAAACTTATTAATTCCACTCGAATGTATGTGATGAAGTAGTTAGCGAAGCGTGAGATAAAAGTGCCACTAAATTGACCCGCAAAGACACTTCAAAAATGTCAAAGAGGTATCATCATAAATGGAAATGGAAATGTGTTTATGAGGTCTAGGATATTTAATGATTAAAAATGTAGTAGGTTGGATATTTGTCGTCTGAAATTTGATGAGAAATTGTTGGATTCGTAGATTTAAGTGATTATTTCTGTAGAATCTGCGTGCCTTGGGAGTTTTTTAGCATGTTGAATCTATTTATGCATTCAGAAATGGATTTTGAATAACAAAAAATAGTGATTCATGTAAATTTATATCACCGGATTCCGGGAAAATAGTCATTCAATTATGGGTTCAAATCTAGATGGGGTAGGGTATGTACTCTTTTGTAGATTTTAGTAGTTAAATTGCTAGGCTGAGGGGGTCCCTTACCCCACAAACAAGGGGGTTTCATACACCAATTTGGTGTACCCAAAAGTGGTGCCTGCACACTAACGAACTTGTAGAAAGAGAGGCCAAACATTAAGGACACAAGGGTGAGTTTATGAACCGACCACTAAAGGCTATGTGTGAAACATAATGGTTTGCCACATAACTTAGTT
>ML780249.1:472273-486220 GCA_009831015.1 Picea engelmannii
TCCTTTCTACACTCTACTAAATATTCCATTCATCCTTGTCATTTTCACAAGAGGTTCCAAGATCTAAATTCATGGTACTAAAATTAGTTGAATCATCCAAGCTATTATCTATTTTAATATAAATTTGTCATTTTCACAAGAGGTTCCAAGATCTAAATTCATGGTACTAAAATTAGTTGAATCAAATGTTTTGTTGGCTCAAATAAAGATTTGGGTCTGTAGAGGTGTCCAACAAAGGTACATCATAGTTTATAACGTTATCATTTAAACTTTCCATAAGAAGAAGGTGATATAGTTTATAATGTTATCATTTAAATCTTCCATAAGAAGAAGGTATCACCTAAGGCATATTTGAAGTTTCTAAACATAGTGTGGGGTAAAGAGGAATGAGAGTGACACAATGCTATTTAAATATTTCATTAATCATATATTACTTTAAGTTCATAAAGTTAAACATTATTTGCATAAGTATTCATCCAAATGAATAAAAAGAACTTAAAGTTAAACATTATTTGCATAAGTATTCATCCAAATGAATAAAAAAAATAGAAACACCATCCATGTAACATATTATAACAAAGAAATGTGAAAGATCCAACAGCCGTATCCATTATAATCATAGAATCAGAGAATATGTTGTAGGTAATGAATGAAATCTCACATGACCACAACCAACATATGCATAACTAACATAACTAACCAACAACAAAACCAAATACTATGAAAACATAATACAACCACAAAATCCTTTATTAATGATAAAAATACATATTTATAGGCCGGTAGTGATATCATAATCTAGAAGGAACTAGAATAGAGAATGGTCATCCACTTTGTCAAATAAATGTGGCTTATGTCTCTCACACACAAAGGCCACTAAAACCATAATCTTATTCTTTTTAGAAAAAAAAATCATCCTATTTACATTGAAAAATAAAAATTAATTGACCTAAAATTTGTGTCAAAATTTCCGTAAAGAAGTACATGAAGTACATGGTAATAAATATGTGAGCATATTTTGACCAAAAATTTGTATCAAATTATGGAAAGAAAATGAAATTATGGTAAAAAATATGATCCGGATTTTATGAGTAGAATGAAATGAATATAGATTATTAATAGATTCTTAACACAAAATAATAGAGATACAGTAAAACTGGTTTTCTATTCAATAATGAAATAAGCTGAAACTGTAAAATGTAGCGGAAACAAGCTTGTTGGAATGGTGGCGGCTTATCTCTGAGAAGAGATGTGACGGTTGTGCTCATTCGCAAGAAGATCATTAAAATGAGGCTATGAAGGCCTTTTACAATAAATAGGAATGACAAAATCCCTAGGCATCCAAAAACCTAACCCTAGGAGATGAAGCGCCAAAAGTCATGTGGGCCCTGTTTGGGTAAGTTAGTACATTAACTTCCCAGGGTCGTAACTTTTGCATACGATCTCCGTTTTAGGCGTATGATAGCCCGTTGGAAAGGTATCATCAAGGAAATTCATTTTGGGGGATAAATCATTCCATAGGCTATTTATAAGCTTGATCCCGAAAAAAATTCATTTAGGCCCTCAAAATGGCCCCGAAAGTGAAAACTACTAAAAATAGTAAATTGCCAAAATTGCCAGAAAACTGTTTTGAGCTAGTTGGAAAAGGTGGGTGGCCATTGATATCCATATGGATCAATCCTCCCTCCTTAGGAAGAAATGGTCTCCATTGTGTTGATTTTCCCCATCAAATGATGAAATTTCTACTGAATTTGGCCCCGGGTGAGCCACTTGCCTTGGTGGAGGAGTTGCCCTGCTTTGACGACTTGATAAAGCTGGATCTGTTGCTGTCGAGTTACCTTGATCTGTGTGTCCACAATATGATCGCTAGATTCCTATTGGATGCAGTCGAGGTTGAGCTCTGTTGGTGTCAGTTGTTCTGCTATGTCTGAGGTGTCCAATAATGGTGGGAAATAAGGGCGAAGGAGATCCACGTTGAACACTGGGTGTAGGCCAAGGAAAGGAGGAATGTTGAGCTCAAAAGAATTATTTCCCCATGGCCTTGGTGATTGTGTACGACCCATAGCAGAGTGGGTGAAGCTTTCGATGGGGTCCTGTAAGGCATTCTTTCTGCAAGTGCAACCAAACTTTGTCTCCCACTTGAAACTTATGTGGCACCCGATGTTGATCATGGCGCTGTTTGTACTTGTCATTAGAATTCTGTAGGATACACTGAAACTATTGGTGGATGTGCTGGATCTGCTCGATGAACCGGGTGACTTTGTGAGCTTCAGTTGGAACAGGAGATGAGTTGGTCAAGGTGACCGCAAGGGGAAGTGAAACATCTATGGGAGCCAATGGTTGGAATCCCAACCCCACATGAAAGGGGTTGTGGCCGGTTGAGATATGAAGGGATCGGTTGTAGCTATGCTGGACATAAGGAAGGATCTCATCCCATGTGCGAGGGTGCTTTGAATTATACATGCGAAGGATATGGACAACCATTTGATTTACGGCCTTGGTTTGGCCATCTATCTGGGGGTGGAAGGCCATGGATTTGGTTAGCTTGGTGTCCAACAGTGACCAGAGGCTCGACCAGAATGTGTTGATAAATCGACTGTCCCTATCTGAGACAATGGTTTGTGGGAGTCCAAAATGTACCCAGACCTATTCAAAGAAGATCTTGACAGTGGCCTATGCTATGATGCTCTTCTTGCAGGCAACCAGAATCACCATCTTAGAAAAGAAGTCAACAACCACAAAAAAACAGTCATTTACCCTCTTGGTGGACGGGAGGCCCGACATGTAGTCCATTGAGATGGATTCCCATGGCTTGTCAGGAGTAGCCAGAGGGGTGTACAGGACCTATTTCTTAGTGGTTGGTTTGGAAATAGCATAGGTAGTGCAGGACCTGATATACTTGCTAACCTCCTGTCAGAGTTTCAGCCAGTATAAATGTTTCTGTAGCATCGCCACTGTCTTTTCAATGCCAAAGTGTCCTTCCACCTGACTGTAGTGGGCTTCCTAGACCAAATTCACTTGCTTACTTGATGGAACACAAATATGACCAAGACAACACAACAACCCATCCTAAAGATAGAAATTATCGACAACTATGTTTGCACCCAACATTTGGTAGGTGGTGGCAAAGTTTGGGTCTGTCTCATAGAGTTGGGGGCATCCAGAGGTCTCATGGCTGCAAGAGTCTAGCACTGTGGTGAGTGCCATGACTGGTTTTCTGCTGAGGAAATCAACGACGTGATTGGTGCTCCCTGTTTTATACTTGATGTTGAGGTGGAATTGCTACAAGTATGTGGACCACTTTTGATGGCGGTCATTATGCAATTTTCCTTGTGTCTGCATAAACTGCAGTGGCTTATGATCGGTGTGGATGACTCTCTCCTTCCCAATAATGTAATGTCTCCATTGGCGGTAGGCTTGCACAATGGATTACATTTCTTTGTCGTAAGTAGGGTACTTACGAAAAACATTGGATAGTGTCTCACTATGATAGGCCATGGGGTGGCCATACTGAGTGAGAATGGTGCCCACAACATAGTCTGAAGGACCTGTCTCGATCTCAAAGGGATGCTGCAGGTCTAGTAGTGAAAGTACCAGGGATGAGCACAAGCGCTGCATCAAATCATTGAACACTTTTTTTGGGGACTGGCCCCATGCAAATTTTTCCTTATCACCACCCCTGGTGATTTGGCTGAGGGCCCATGCAATATGGGAGAATCCCAACACAAACCTACGGTAGAAATTGGCAAGGCCCAAGAAGCTCTAAAGCTCAGTGAGTGTGGTTGGGGCTGGCCAGTCATTGATGACTTGGATCTTGTATGGATCCACATGTACACCATGTTGATCGATGATGTAGCCCAGGTAATGGACCCTGTCCATGTTGAAGGAGAATTTTTCCAGGTTAGCGTTTAGCTTGTACTGTCGCAGGGTGTGCAGAACCTGTTGAATATGATGCAAGTCTTCGGCCCAAGTGTTTTTGTAAATGAGAATGTCATCTAGATACACCACTAAAAAATTATTGGTGAATGGTCGCAGGATATCATCCATCATCCTCATGAAAGTGGCCGGAGCATTTGTCAAACCAAAGGGCATGAACAACCATTCAAAAAGGACTTCCTTTGACTTGAAGGTGGTCTTCCATACATATGTTTGTTCTATCGAGATCTGGTGGTAGCTAGACTTCAGATCAATCTTACTGAAGTATTTATCCCCCATGAGTTGATCAAGGAGGTCATTGATTCGAGGAATCAGGTACCAGTTTCTGTCTATGATTTTATTCAGATCCTGGTAATCAATGCAGAGTCTCTAGGTTCCATCTTTCTTATGTACCAGCACGATTGGGCTCCCGCAAGGTGATGAGCTGGGATGGATGTGCCCATTGTGGAGCAGTTCTTGGATTTGTCACTTGATCTCCTCATTCTCTAACAAAGAGCAACGATAGACTGGCCCATTGGGCAGCGATGCATCGGGGGTTAGATTGATGGGGTGCTTGACCTGGCAGTGCAGAGGTACCCCAGTAGGTGTGGAGAAGATATCCGAGTATTCTTCCATGACCTTATCTACTTTCTTCTGTTGTGTGGAGAGGTCGGCTACAGAGGCCCTGGATGTGGCTGTGATATTCCACTTATGCTGAGAGAGAATCACGAAGAAGACAAATTTCTCCGTCTGAGAGATGACCTTCCTACATTGCTTAGTAGAGATCAAGGAAATAACACTAGGTGGGATTGCCTCAGGTATCCTGTACAATTTCTTGTTCAAAGTAATAATAACACTACGAGGCCTAGACTCATATACAACATGACGTTTCCATAAATAAGGTTGGCCCAAAAGAACATCACAAACTTCGAGAGGAGCAACATAACATAATGCCTCATCTTTGAAGGGCTTGATGCTATATGACAGTCGACACTGTTGGCTGATGTGAAGATCGCTTCCTTGGCAAAGCCATCCAATGGTGTAGGGTTGTCGGTGAGGCTTTGTGGGCAGGGCCAACCACTTAACGACCTTTGCAGAGATGAGGTTCTTCTGGCTACCGCTATCAACGATGAACTACAGCGGGGTGCCTTTTATCCACATTTGTGAATGGAAGAGGCGCTCTCCTTCTTCTGGCTCATCTAGTTCACCAGGCTAGAGCTTGGTGGTAGCAACGGTGGCACTGGGTTCTGTGTCAATGATCCGTCTTCCCCTTTCTGGTTCTGGCTTAGAGTCAAAATCTGCATATGATTCAGAGGCTTTCACTTCGGCCACCAGTGACTGCTTTGAGCAACAATCAACAGTGTTATGCCAAGGGATCTTATGGAAGTCGCACCACTTCCCGATATATTTCTTTGTCTTTCCAGTGTCCTTCTTTACTTGTGGCTTGGACTGGTTGTCCTGATACTATCCATATTTTCTCTTTCCTTTGTTTTGTGGGTTGGGGCAACCCTTTCCTGGATTTTTTTGTGAGGGGTTCCCAGGCCCAAATTGTCACGTCTTTTGTTTGATCTTCTACTCGATTTTGACGACATATCGGTAGGCTGCGCCCAAGGATGAGATGTCTAGAAATTTCATTTCATTCTGGATGTATCTATGTAGAGCACAACGATACTTGAGCACCAGATGTCGCTTCGAATATTTGATACCCAACTTGGTGCACAAGGTATGGAAGATATTTGTGAAATCTGGCACTGCTTTGTCTCTTTCTTTCCGCAGTGTGGTCCATTTGGTATATAAGTCGTCATAACTTCTGACAGGGTAGTATTGTTCCTTAATAACATCCCTGAAGGAATCCCAGGTAGTTGTGACTGTAAATAATGAGGGTTCCTCTGTTTCCATTTTCTCACGAAATGTTTCCCACCAATCTTTGACATGGGGTACGTCTTTGAGGAGTGCAAAAGTAATCTTTTCTCTATTCGGGAAGTTATGGACATAAAAATACCCTTCTAGAAAATTCAACCACTTTTCTACAAAATCTGTGTCTATATGACCTTCAAATATAGGAATATCGAAGTTTATTTGTACCTTGAAGGGGGTGGCACCTCCGCTTGAAGAAGATGTGTCACCTGTTGGTAGCCGCCGAAGGATTTGTGCAAAACTATCCATCATCTCGTTCCTCTGTTGCGTGAGGGATTCCTCAATCAACAGTTTGAAAGGATCTATTGTTCCTTCATATTTATTTTCTCCTACCATGAGAGGTCTCTTGGGCGTGTGAGAGATTTTTTCCTCAAGAGAAACAAGCTCAAGACCCAACTCTTTGTACTCTAACCTTGTTGGGGACATGCATTAAGACGACAAGGAGCAGACAGCTCTGATACCACTGATCTGGATTTTATGAGTAGAACAAAATGAATACAGATTATTAACAGATTCTTAACACAAAATAATAGAGATACAATAAAACTAGTTTTCTATTCAATAATGAAATAAGATGAAACTGTAAAATGCAGCGAAAACAAGCTTACTGGATAGGTGGCAGCTTATCTCTGAGAAGAGATGTGATGGCTGTGCTCATTTGCAAGAAGATCATTACAATGAGGCTCTGAAGGAATTTTACAATAAACAGGAATGCCAAAAACCCTATGCATCCAAAAACCTAACCCTAGGAGATGAAGCGCCAAAAGTCATGTGGGCCCCGTTTGTGTAAGTTAGTACATTAACTTCTCGGGGTCGTAACTTTTGCAGACGATCTCCGTTTTAGGAATATGATATTCCATTGGAAAGGTATCATCGAGGAGATTCATTTTGGGGCCTTAATCATATTGTAGGCCATCATTTATAAGCTCTATGCCAAAAAAACCTTCATTTAGGCCCTCAAAATGGCCCCGTAAGTGAAAACTGCTAAAAATAGTAAATTGCCAAAATTGCTAGAAAAATGTTTTGAGCCAGTTGGAAAGGGTGGGTGGCCATTGATATCCATATTGATCAAACTAGGTGGAAATTTGGTAAAAAAAAAATGGAAAATTGTTGGCTTTAACACTAGATCCAAGGTTCAACATGTGGGAAAACAATAGAGTTCACTAGTATCGACAATTTAAATACCCTAAGAAGGATAGGGTCTCACTCAAAACACTAGAGAACATTATAGAGATATACCTAACTAATATAAGAAACCAAAATATTAATCATAAACATGCATTAATCTATCACATATCATTCATCATCCATAATAAACAATACATAGAAATAACATTGTTAAGAAATAACAATGCTCAATTTTATTTAAAGGGGGAAACAACACATATCCCATTCCATTTCATTCCATTTCATTCCATTGAGAGAGGAATTTTATAAAATGATCCTTATCACTCCCCATTATCACATCCTCTATCTCCCACAACAACAAGAGCAATAACACTAATACTAGAAACCCCAAATATTCTATCTCTACACCTATATAAACATCTTCAAATCACTTACAAGGTGGAACAACCTTTAGTACAAAAATGATTTATTGGAAGGAACACAAGAAATATTTCACATGGTGCATAAGAATCATGCATGGTTAATATCAACAATGTGAAAAACATGCAAGGAATGCATGATCTCGATCTATGCATAAGTCCCAAAATTTCAAAATAGGGCACCAATAATACCCCAACACAAAGCCTTGTCTCATCCTCAACATAGTTGAGATCAATCCTACAAAATAGATCCTAAGGATGGAAGCTTCTACTTCATCTTCTCACATAATTCATCGATTGTATTAGTCATTGTGGTATATAATGAGTCAATGTGATGGATATATTGATGATACTTTGAAACTACTTCCTGAGTGTCTTTCATGGGGAGGAGCTTCAACTTCTCAGATATCTAAACCACTTTAACAAAAATAACCTGGGGATCAAGTAAGCCTATGTATTTATCCTATGCAACTTTCTGAAGATGTGTCACTTTCCTAATGAATTGTTGCTGCTAAGTATGGGCTACTGTGATCTATTTGATAAATATGTTACTTATACCATACTATCTATAAAAGAACTAACTAGTATATATTTCAAACTTATTTACATCTTGGCCACTTGTGTTTCCATAGTCTTGATATTATTCTCTTTTTTCCTATTTTTTATAGATTCTACAAATTACTCTATATTTCAAAGTTTTAACCTACCAAACCTAAAACCTTGGTTGTGTCATTATTTATTCCTTGAAATGTTTCTTCAACCTCATTCAATTTCTTCTCTAACGTTTTTGGTTCTTTGGTCAAAACTTTATGAAGATCTTGTTCTAGTTCTTGTCTTCTAGAACATGGAGTGTAATAGGCTTGCTTGATTTTACTAGGTTTATCCTATGTAGTGGTGGGAGGAGCAGGTTCTAAAGGAACTACTGCAACCTTATTATATAACCCATATAATTTTGTGGTCAATAATTATTTCTCTACTACCTCCTGTGCATTCCCACATGTTAGTCTCTTATATGCATTGCTAAGGGCCTTCTGTTGATCATCAAGATTTTTCAACATTACACCAATATATCTATGAAGATATGTTGAATAGAGAGTGAATAGGTTCAATTCAGACCCAATGAGTTACTAAGAGATATCTCCTAAGGCTGGATCCTTGTGTGTGGAAAGGGGAAAGGGGTTAACCTCTAATTGCCTTCTAGTGACACCTAGTCTTTGGTGCAATTTTCATCTAGGACATAGTGTTATTATGGTGTGTTGAGTATGTGATTCTTGTGCAATGACAATGGTTCTTCCTTCAATGATCCTCATGATGATAATAGACTATGAAAATATAATAACTTAAAAGGGGTATGCTCAGTTAGACTTTTACATGTGGTCTAGTATTGCTAGTGGGAAACCCCCCCCTATGACTACACCATGGTTCAGAATGTAGGCATATTGATTAACCGTACAAAAGTAAATTAATTCTCTATACTACCCCAAACATACCAAACCTCATATGAAGAAAACAAGGAAAAGGAGATAGGGTAACTTTACCTCTAATCCCACTTCTGGTGATGACCTCCTCGCGCTTGGAAGTTCCATTGACTACATGCCTCCTCCCAGGGCTGACATGCATCCAAAGATTGACAAATAGAAAACTTCAAGCATGATATTACATATATAATTTAGGGTTATATGTTATAATTTCAAACATAAACCAACAAAAGTATTCAATACACCATCATTTGGGACAAGAAAATGTAATTCTTTTATTAATAACACAATGCTTATACCTTTAGAATCAAAGTCGTCTACTTCTCCACGACCCTGGTCCGAGATCCTCTTCACCAAGCTCCAAGTGCACCTTGTATGAAATTATCCTCTCAACCTTTTGATCTCTTCTTGGGAAGTGAATGGGTTAAATGGAGGAAGAAGGGGCTAATGAGGGAATGCTGAGGCAACTCTCACAAAAGGCAACAATATCTTGGGCAAGGAGGGGAAGTGAAATCGGGAAGAGTTTCATTGTTCTTATGCTTATCTTTGAAATGAGACCCCAAAAACTCCTTGTATATGAAAAAAGGATGGTTATTCGGTTGGGTGATGGGATATAGCAGGTGGATTAGTTAGGAAACTACCGAATAGCCCGTAATCTCAACGATTTCCTTGAAACTTTTTATTTTTTGCAAATTTTGCAAGTATATGCAGGCTGTAATGGTGAAACATGTGTATGTACATGAGATGTAGTGGTGCAAAAAGCATATGTACATGGGCAGTAATGGTGCAGGGAGCGTACATATTCAAATTTTTTTTTTTTTTAAGAAGAACAACTCAATAGTGCTTTGGAAAAAAAATGCAAGTAAGAGGGCTAAGGCCATGTATGCATGTGTAGAGAAATTTAGGGTTATAACATATGCCCCCTAATGTGTGAGTTCAGAAGAGCATCTGATGGTTGAAATACATTAAAAAATATTCACCAATGTACGATATCGAGTGAGCCCGGGACCAGAGTTTGGGAGGTGCCATCTGCAAAATAACAATTGTCTCTCTGAGGCATGCATACCCATGATCGTGATGAAATAAATCATGGATGAAAATAAAATAAATTGCATATCCATGGAATATAACTATATAAAGTGTAGCCATGATCAATACACAATAGATCTACATCTCAAAATCAAAGATATACAAGTATAGTATCCATCTTCAAGAAGCCAATAACTCCCAATGGGTGGAGATGAGGTATTCATATCTCGAGCAACAACTTCAAGATATTAAAAACTTAGGTAGGAGTACAATATGAGTGTATAAATTCACTATCCTGAGGTCTTCAACGACTCGTTAGGAAAATACAAGAGGATCTCGATGATCAGACAGAGAACTTCGTTGATTTCGAATCAGGAATTGACTAGACTCAAGAGACAAACTGTAGAAAGGATGACTCGGGTTGGATGAAACTTCCCTTGGACAAAAGCATGAAATATGATCAGACTCATGCAGCATGACATTGACATAAGTTCACGATGCAGGAGGCAACACAAACTCTCCATGTGTCTAGAAGAGTAACCAAACAGAGGAGGACACAACTGTATGTAGCGAGAACAACTTCATGTAGTGAGAACAACTTTCTAAGGTCATACTAGATCCCAATTCTTAATGAACAAATGAAAGGATGTTCTTTGTCCAAGCACGACTCTTTGTGCTGCCAAAAAATAATACATATTTCCCATCCCCTCTTTTTGTTTTTTGTTTTTTTAATTTTTTTTTGTCTTTTTTGATTTTTTAAAGAGCTTGAAAAAGAATAAAAGAATGCTACGTTACAAATGAGGAACGAGTGTCGCAAGAAAGAATACTATTTCTAGGAGAAAGGAACACACTAATGCTCAGAGCAAGGAGACATGTGCAGGAAAATGACACTCAGAAAAAATTCCTCCATGGGTCAAGGTGTCAGGTCGCAGAGGCAAAGTGCTACAAGGCTTGTGTATAAGGCATGCTTCAAAGGTTCAGTTGAGAGAAACATGGAGCTGGCATTAGGCAAAAAATGCAAATATGCAACTACGATTAACAAGACACAATGAAACCCCATTCAATATAATTTTAACGAGCCCAGAGAAGGTAATCTCAATAGTTTTTTCATGTTTAGAGAGTCTGAAAAATGTAAAAGAAGACTCCAAAGAGTACCTTTTTTGGAGATAGTCTAGTCGGTTAGAAAAAGGGTTAAACTTTCACTGAAAAGATGTCTATTCAAAACCATTTTAACGAGTGTGACAAAGACAAGATCACTCAGCAATATTTTCAATTTTAAGGAGTTTGAACAGATCTTAACTATGGACTCACTGTCATTTTCTGAATTTAGTCCCCTTAGCTCGAAAAAGTATAAAATTTATTGAGGAGAACTCTCCCGGCGAGACAAATATCCCAAGGCGTACCTTTTTCCGCTATAATCTACAGGCTGGAAAAAGGGGTAAACTCGTGCCAGTAGATGTTCTTCTGGACCGATTTAACGAGTGTGAAGGAACAAGGTCACTCGACGATATTTTAAATTTTAGGGAGTCTGAAAAGAGCTTAACTATGGACTCCATGGGGGTTCCTTTTTTGTAAGTAATCTCCAAGGCCCTAAAAAGGTGATAAACCAAAACCAAGGAGAATGTTCCTTTTTCGTAAATTTAGTCCCTCAGGCCCGAAAAAGGGTTAAAATTTTGCCTGAGAATACTCTTCTAGTGAACCGAGGTTCCTAGAGTATACCTTTATTCGTACAATTGACCATCTGGAACGAAAAAGGGGTAAACTACTGTCGGATAGACATGCCTTCAAATTTGAGTTTGGCGAGCATGAAGGGAAACAAGATCACTCAGAAATATTTTCATGTTTAGAGAGTCTCAAAAGGGATTAAAGAAGACTCCATAAGGTTACTTTTCTCAGTTAATCCAGACAAGATTGAAAAGCATAAATGCAGTCTCGTCATATGTTGCTTTCGGATTTCAAAGCGATCTCAAAAGAAAACAAAGCGTGCTCATTTTTGGAGTCCCGAGGGTGAGTCAAATAATGATGGTGCATCAGATGAATGAGGCTCAATATCGTAATAATAACAAGACTAACAAGGAATCCCGAGCCTATAGTCATTATAGACAGCATGGACGCCAAAATGCAACAAGGATATACCTAGTGCATCCATGTAAAGGTAGAATCTACCACCTAATTACGACACTTCTAGATAAGCAATGGAGGTTTCGTGTCACACCTCGATGGGATCAATCCTAAGGCAAAGAGAAAAAGACAACAAGATGCAGAAAGTGGAGGTGAAATCCTAACCTATATGCAAAAAGTTGGAAAAAACGATATTTAAAGTGACGCATCCCCCCAAAAGTTACAAAACCAAAAGGAAAAATGTATCATAACGTCCAATACGAAACTTAGAAACGGAATCAAATGATTTCCAAGCCAGGAAAAATGACAAAAGGGGTCAAAAAAGTGGCAAAAAGGGCCAAAAAAGTCTATAAATAGAAGCTCACAACTCCTTTTCACCATTGCATTATGAAAATTGACCAAAAGGAGAAAACCCCCCTTTTCTAAAGAAGATTTTTCTGAAATCTTCAGAGGATGAAACGAACTTCCACTCGGACCAAGTAAGTACAAATGTATCCCTCTTGCATTTCAATTCCTTTCTTATGCATTTCTTTATGTTTTTGAGGGGGCACACTCTCCTAAAAAGTGTGGCCCTGCGTGTACGCGGGCTGTCTAATGACAACCCACGTATGTAGTCAGGAAGAAAACACTCTGCCCGTGTACATACACAACTGTGACCAAAACAACCCGCGTACACCCTCAAAAGCTTGGGAAAACAAAAAAAAACTTAAAATGCAAGAGTTAACTCCCTTTTATCTGCCATGGAACATGATGTATGTCCATTGGAGGGAGATGGAACATGAGGACATTGATGTACTAGTCAATGAGGACCCTGCTGACATTGCAGCATTGAAACAATGTGGGCTATGGAAGTTCTTCCAGTGTTCATTTATGAGGGCACAACCCAAGCTACTGAATTCCCTGGCTGACTACTAGCATTCGGATGCAGAGGCATTCATGATAGAGGGAAAATCGTCGAATCCAATGACTGAGGAAATTTACTTCTTGATTGGCCTCTCGAGGAGAGGGGAACCAATCAATCTACGAAAATCCCCCCCTGGTCCTTTTAACATCAAGGACTACATCTAGATGTACTGTGAGGCTGGCACTAAGAAGTTAGGTTATCAAGTGCCAATTCACAAGATCACCACTTTTTCTTTCATATTGATATTACTACTTATTGGGTGGATTACTGGATCCGCAACCCTTCACCAGGATTCCCAGGCACACATGCATTGTGCTATTCAGTTCCAGGAGGCACATATATATGACTGGAGTACGACCATGTTCACATGCATGAAGAGGCAGTTGACAGAGTGTCGAGAACGTAGAAACACGAACTTTGGGTTTGGCACTATTCTTTACTCGTTATTCTTGTTCAAGAGTGTCCAATATGAGTCCTAGAGAGACTGTATGCGGACATGTGGCCTCCTTACCAACAATATGTAGATGGGAAGCAGCGTTTCCATGACAGGGTGGAGGGAGGACCATAGAGGCCTTTGACGACAAATGTTTGGACTAGTGGGCACGGTAGATTCCAGCGATAGAGGACTACCCCTATGATGGAATCAACTTTTCCAGAGATCTGAACGTGCCCATGCCTCCTAGAGAGGAGCAAGGAGATATAGGTATTTTATTTTTTTAAATTATTATTTTTTTAATTGTTTTTATATATGTATCAGAGTACTGAATTTTATGTATCTTTTATGTATAGATGTGGGACTAGTGTGCCCGACAAACTTCATGAGGACTCGATGATGTCCTCTACCAGAGCTAGGACCAGCAGGAGCCGGCGGACCAAAAACCGTAGGGGGACCTCCAACTGGAGAGGCTAAGAGAGTTTTGAGGCGGGTGGAGCGCAACCTCACCAAGCTCACTCGTACAGTACCAATGGCTGAGATCGAAGATCTCCCACCTTCTATGCAGCCTCATGTAGTGGGGGTGCCATAGACTTGGGTCCA
>ML780250.1:14365-24415 GCA_009831015.1 Picea engelmannii
GATGATACAACACCCAGGTACTAAATTTGATGGTACTGTTCAAAATTCAAGATCTTAAAGGCTGCAAAATACACCGTCCGAGATGACAACAATAATTTGAAATGTTCTTTGATGTTTTTAACTTCTTCCTGCCAAAACTGAAGTGAAAGAAACCAATGCCATTCGAGGAGACCACATACAACTGGAGTTTCTGAATATGATTGAACTTCTGATTGAAATTTGTGTGTGAGAGACAAGCAATTTTGTGTGTAACTGAGCAATCCGTGGGATATTTTGTGTGTAACTGAGAACATCATTCATACAATTGACACAGTGATTTATGTGGAAACCCAAATCGATAAAAAACCATGGGAAATGATTATCGGTCTTCTTATTATTGAAGGGAGGACTACAATAGCCTTCTTAAGCATACAATCATCCTCTCCTCACACACTTGCTGCTCTGCTCTATTCCTATGTGAATGACATTATTTAAAAAAAAAAAAAAAAAACCCCAACATTGGTCACTTTAGCGACTAACATGTTTGTCGCTTGTATTTCCATTTGGTTGCAAACACCAACATTGGTCGCTCTAGGGACTAAAATGTTAGTCTCTAGAGAGACTAACATGTTAGTCACTAGAGAGACTAACATGTTAGTCGCTTGTATTGCCATTTGGTCGAAAACTAGGTCACTTGGTCGCTCTAGCGACTGACTGATCCCCTTTCGTTTGACCTTTTTAACTTCAGGTTTCATCGCTCTAGCGACCAATATTTGTCGTTCTATTGACTTAGAGTGGTTTATTGACTAAGTTTTCCAGGGTTGTCTTGGTCACTCTTGCGACTAAGATTAGTCGTTCGACCGACTAATATTCGTCGCTAGCCAAACTTTTCCCTATTGTGAATAGGCTTCGTTTCCTGGTCGCTAGACCGACAAAGATCCATGTGTGTCCGCTAGACCGACGAATGGATTTCGACGAAAAAAAAACATCTTGGTCGCAAAAACGACCCTATGCTGACGAAACTTCATCTCTACTTCGTCGCAAAAGTGTTCAAATTTAATAGTGGGAGGACATCAGAAATATCAATGCCAAAATTAGCTCACTCAATTCTGCTGTTCAAATCCTCTAGGACTAATGTGCCCACATCAAATACATCAAAGCCACACTTGACCAATTGATGGGCCATTCCCCGAACCCTTCTTCTTCTGAACAACCATTATATTAGGAAGACCATGACTCTTCCCATTACCAAGGTCCTCATATTACCCACCTTCCTCGAGAATTACGCCTTCCCAGAATTGAGGTGAACAAATTTGATGGCTCAGATCCCACAGGATGGGTCACTCAAATGGAACATTATTTCTCTTTGCATGGAATTAATGATGATTTAGCCAAGCTTCATTATGGTATCCTACATCTGGATCTGGAACTGGTGGCAATGACGTAAAAATACACGCCAAGGGTATGTTGCTTGGACACAGTTTCTTGTAGAGATTTATGACTTCTTTGACTCTGACACCCACCATTTAGGTCATTTGACCAAGTTGAAGCAGTCTCAGACAGTGGAAGACTTTATCGCAACATTTGAGCACTTGGATTTCAGAATAGAGGGCACGTCATATGCTTTCTTCAGGGAATTTTTCATCCATGGCCTAAAATATGAAATCCATGCCCATGTTCTCGTGGCACACCCCCAGAATTGGTTGGAAGCTACTCAACGAGCCAAGGAAGCACAACATATTGTCTCCTCCCATATCCGAAAAATATCCTTTCCTCCTCACACTAAACCCACCAATTTAGCCTCTCCTGCAACTCCCCTGAAAATTTGGAAATTAACTAGGGCCGAAATGGCTGAACACCAAAAGGGTCTTTGTTATAATTGCGATGAAAAATATTTTCCAGGGCACAAGTGTAAGGAACATAATATTTTTATGGCCATGACTAAGGATGTTTCTGAAGAAGAGGTTGTTGTTTCACCTGTGGATGAGCTACCACTGCCATCTGATCTGACCCCACCCTTTGATCCACTAGAAGTTCAATCGATGATTTCACTTAATGCACTCACTGGCTTCTTTGCTCCCCATACCCTCAAATTAATTGGTTACATTAAAAATAGGAAAGTCATCATCCTTGTGGACAGTGGTAGCACCCATAATTTTATTAATCGTTGCATTTATCAAGAAGTCAATTGTTACATTCGTGTCATCAATACTTTTCAAATCATGATCACCAATGGAGGTTCCATGAAATGTGGGGGATGTTGTGAAAATGTGGGGATCCAAATTGTTCAATGTCACCTAAAATACTATATGTTTTCTATAGACATGGGTGGTTGTGACATTGTTCTTGGTGCCAAATGGTTACGCACTCTTGGCCCCATTCTCATGGATTTTAAGGACTTAACCATGCAATTCCAACACGAGGGAAAACAATATAAGTTCCAAGGCATCACAACAGGCTCCCTTGAGATGATCAGTTTTCATCGCATGGAAAAACTCCTCAAAAAGGGTCATTCTGGCAGTATTTCCCAACTCCACTCCATTCATTTTATTGAGACACCCTCTGTGCATCTCGACCTCCAATCTATCCTCTCCTGCCACCAAGTTGTTTTTACCACTCCCAAAGAAATTCCCCCTTCCTGTGGAGTCTATGAACATTCCATTCCTCTCATACCAGAAAATATTCCTCCCAATGTTTCCCTTATCGTCATCCATTTGCCAAGAAGAATGAAATTGAGAAAATTGTTCATGAATTGCTAGAAGCGGGTGTTATCTATCTTAGTACCAGCCTCTATTCTTCCCTTGTGGTCATGGTACTCAAGAAAGAAGGTACTTGGTGCATGTGTCCCGATTTTCACACCCTCAACAAACTCACAATCAAAGACAAATTCCCTATTCCTTTCATTGATGACCTCTTGGAGGAATTGAGTGGTGCTCAATACTTCAACAAACTTTATCTATGTTCTGGCTACCACCAAATACGTATGAAAGAAGAAGACATTCCCAAGACTGCATTTCGAACTCATGAGGGCCACTATTAGTTCTTGGTAATTCCCTTTGGCCCTTGTAATGCTCCCTCCACTTTCCAAAGTCTTATGTATCATGTCTTCCGTCATTTTGTCTTAGTTTTCTTTGATGATATTATCATCTATAGTAAAACTTGGACATCCCATCTCTCCCATGTGGATCAAGTTATCCATCTACTCTCTAAGCACCAAATTTTCCACAAACAATCTAAATGTGCCTTTGGAGCCTCAGAAGTGGAGTCCTTGTTACACATCAAAATTCCACGCTTGCATAATGTGTTAAATTTTGCACAAACGTCACATTTTAAGTGTCACAAGTGGTGAAAACATCGCATCTTAAGTGTCGAAGTGATGAAAACGTCACATCCTAAGTGTCACAAGTGTTGCAAGTGGTGAAAACGTCACATCCTAAGTGTCGCAAGTGGCGCAAGTGTCACATCCTAAGTGCCACAAGTGTTTCGAGTGCCGTAACATACTTCATGCACTCTTATTAAGTGTCACAACTCGATTGACACCATAGGAACACTTTCCATAACCCCTAAATCATGTTGGAAGGAAAAACCCCATCATTTGGCAGTCAGAACATACCTTTGTACTTGGAATTTTGACCATTCTTGGACATTTAAGAAGCTTGGCGCTCCCCTGCCTATGCTCAGGGAGCGTCGGTGCTCCCTACACCATGTTAAGGGAGTGCCATGGTGCCCTATCTCCATCTTTATGGGGGTGCCATTATTGGTTGAGCGATTCAAGGTGAATCCCATCTTCTTCTAAGGGACAATGCTGAAGGTTGAGGTTTTTTTGGTTCGAGTATTACTCCATGGATCTATATAAGGAAAAGAATCATAATCTATGGAACCATATCCTCAACAAATTTAAAGAATACTCAAGGTGGTTGAGCCTCTCAAAGCCTATAAATTGAAGGCATTTCCATGGTGAAAGGGGAGAAAGAAATAAAAAAAGAATCATTATTTTGACCTTGGTTCATTCATGCAAGGGGTTGGACGAGGAGAGCTTGGAGAGGTTGCAACTGCATCAATCRTGGTCTATAAGTATTCTCTTTTGGGTTCTCATTGAATATACTTGTCCTATTTTCTTCAATMTTGTGTATTCTTGCATATGCTTGTTTACTGTTACTTTATCGTTGATGAATTTGTTTTACCTAATCAACTAGAGTAGGAGATAGTCGTTTCTCTTTGCTGCCTCTTGCAGGTATTAGGTTGCGCCAGGGAGTTTGAAGATCAAGYTCATGGATTGGAAACAACAAGGACAAAATTTATAAAAAATGTACAACATGCCCTTTCTCCTTCTCTCTTTCTGATTGATTAAAATGAGTTTAAAGGGATGGTAATGTCCATTTGTAGTGTTTCTTTCTTGGTATAGGGGTATGGTAATCCAAGGGATGTTTCACCTGTCCGCATGAGAAATATTCTGTAACAGTACCTAGGTCATATTGTCCACAAGGATGGTGTATGGGTGGATCCTAAGAAAATTGAATCTATTCAGGATTAACCTTGCCCTAAAACTCTTAAGATCTTGAGTGGTTTTTTGGGTTTAATAGGTTATTATCGGAAGTTTTTTCAAAATTATGGAAAAATTGTAGCTCCTCTCATTTCTCTCTTTCAAAAGAATGCTTTCACTTGGACTCCGACTGTTGATCACTCCTTCCAAGCCTTGAAAGATTCTATGTGCTCCACCCTTGTCATTGCACTTACAGGCTTCACAAAGACTTTTGTACTGGAATGTGATGCTTCCAGGAAAGGAATTGGGGTCATCCTCATGCAAGATGGTAGGCCTTTGTCCTTCACTAACAAACAACTTTCAGAGAGACATTTGGGCCAATCCATTTATGGAAATGAAATGTTAGCTATTTTTCATGTTGTGGATCTCTAGCATCCTTAATATTGGGACAACGCTTCCAAATTAAAACTGATCATCTGAGTCTCAAGTATTTTCTGGAACAACGGATTTCATCACTAGAGAAATAAAAATTGGTGACCAAGCTATTTGGCCATGATTACGAGATCATTTTCAAGAAGGGAAAGGAAAATGTAGTTGCAGACGCTCTCTCCTGGAAGTATGAAGAAGATGGGTCCCTTTTCTCCCTCTCGTTCATTGTACCATATTGGCTCCAAGTTGTTTGTTAGGAATGGCTGCAAGACCCCAAAATGTATATCATGATCCACCAATTGCAACAAAATTCTCCATCTTCTCCAGGGTACTCTTGGCACAATGAAGAGTTTCACTACAAAGGTGGTTTCTATTTATGCAAACAATCACAACTTAAATACACAATTCTTTTTGAACTTCATGCTTTCCCCACAACTGGGCATTCAGGGTTTACCAAAACCTATGAACATGTCAATTTTTTTTTTTTTTTTTGGGATGGTATGAAACATGACATCCACACCTTTGTGGCTGAATGGGAGGTTTGTCAACACAACATCAAAGAAACAACCAAAGCTTCGGGCACACTCCAACCACTTCCAATCCCCCTTTCTATTTGAAGAGATATTTCTATGGATTTCATTGTCGTCTTACCTAAATCGGGAAATAAGTCAGTGATCATGGTGGTCGTTGTTGATATTTCCAAATATGCTCATTTCTATGCTCTTCAACACCCATTCACAACATCCACAATGGCTCAAATATTCACGGATAATATCTTCAAGCTTCATGGCATGCCTCATTCTATTGTCTTTGACAATGATTCCACTTTCACCAACATTTTTTGGCAAGAATTGTTCAAGATACAAGGCACCCAATTGCATCTCAACACCACCTATCACCCATAAGGATGGCCAGACTGAAGTTGTCAACAAGTGTTTGGAAACATATTTGAGGTGTTTTGCATCTGAGAGGCAAAATCGGTGGGCTTAGTGGTTACCCCTAGCTGAATGGTGGTACAACACATCTTACCATACAACTACTCGCATGAGAGTAACTCCTTGTGAAGCAGTATACGGCCAAAATCCACTGTCGATTCTCTCATACATGCCAGGGGTTTCAAAGGTTCAAGAGGTTGACAAAAATCTTACAGTCTGAGAGGCTATTCTTCATGCCCTCAAAGAC
Source organism: Picea engelmannii (assembly GCA_009831015.1). NCBI lineage: Eukaryota > Viridiplantae > Streptophyta > Pinopsida > Pinales > Pinaceae > Picea > Picea engelmannii. Next base: position 20,439 of record ML780250.1, read on the forward strand.
AATTTGTTCATGGCTCAGAATTGCATGAAGAAACAAGAAGATCAAGGTCATTCTGAACGTCAATTTGTTGAAGGGAACCAAATGTTTCTTCAACTGCAACCTTATAAGAAGACTTCACTCAAAGCTGAACATTGTGAGAAACTTGCTCCCAAATTTAATGTTCCTTATACTGTGCTAAAAAAAGTGGGATCAATGGCCTACCAGTTAGCTCTACCTAGTCATTCTAAGCTCCATCATGTTTTTCATGTCTCTTTCTTAAAGAAGGTGATTGGAATTAAGTGCCAAACTCAAACTAGTCTCCTTGAGTTGGATGAAGAAGGTTCCATCTGGTTGTATCCACAAGAAGTCTTGGACCAATGAGAGTGTCGTCTCTGTCAACACACCATCAAGGAAGTGTTATTCCAGTGGAAAGATACAACTCCATAAGACGCCACCTGGCAGTCGACCACCATTCTACAACAATTTCCTCATATCAATCCTTGAGGACAAGGTTGTTCTTCAAGGGGGAGGGCATGTTAGGGACCTAACCTCCCTAACCCATCACGTAGGTAGAATAATATATTTCCATGTAATAAAGGCCGATATTAATAATCCCTAGAAATAAGGAAGAATAAGTCAAATGTAAGAAGACCTAATCGAAGCTTCCGCTTCTAGAAGGATCTTCCTCTAGATTATTCTTTTGGGTAGACAGATTTAGTATAAATAGGAGTAGAGGGTATGAGAAATTTTGTCTTGAGAATTATCATAATAGAGTGCTACTCTGTTGGAGGTTTCCCCTTGAAGAGGCAAGTGAACATTATTTCCTATCAATAAAGGTATTATTTTGGTGCCGTGGGTTCATCTATTGTGTTGTTCCACTGTTATTCTCTACAATATTTATGTTTTTAGCTATTATAATAGATCTGGTACCTTACAACGACACTCCTGCTAACAGAGGAGAAACATGTGCATATAGAAAAGAAGACGATGAGAACACGACTAAGAAGGGAAGCAAATCCATCAATATTCTAGTTAATATACGAGAGACATGTACGTATAGAAAACAAGAAGAGGAGAACACGATTAGGAAGGGAAGAAAATGTTGCAACATTCTTGCTCATATGTAGTAGATTGCAAAATATTTCAAGTAGTTTTTATGTAATTATATTAACTAAATGTATTGATTTCAATGTATATGTCAATTTCTAATTCTTGTGTAAATATTTGATTGACTAAACTAGAGTGACATATCATGTAGATTAATATAGGTTGAAGTAGATGCATTAATTTCAATGTAATTGGATTAACGAGATGCATAGATTTCAGTGCATGTCAATTTTAGATTGATTTTAATTGTATATTGTAGTATTTATATGAACTACACGCATTGATTTCCATGTACATGTATTGATTTTAGTATTTCAACATTAAATTTTGTGTCTGTTGCATTGATTTAAATATTTCATTTCTTTCATGCATGGCTACAATTACAATCGTGTTATAATAATTCAAGTTACCATGTCCTCTCATAATTACCAAATGGATGATGTGCATGTTGAGGATGTAAGAATAAAAACACATGAACATGTTAGGCAAAGAAGATACAAGTCAGAACAAATGAGTGATGAACATCTCAGCCAATACGAAACAAGAAGAGAACAATACGATCGTGAAGAGAAGAAAATCCGACAACACTCCCACTAATAGAGGAAAATCATATGCATACAGAAGAGAAGAATATGAGAACATGATCATGAAGGGAAGAAAATCCATCAACATTCTAGCTAATAGAAAAAAGGTATGTGCATATAGAAAACAAGAAGAGGATAACATGATTAGGAAGAGAAGCAAATGCAACGACATTCATGCTCATAGATAAAAAATTGCAAAATATTTTAAGAAGTTGTTTTCATGTAAATATATTAACTAGATGCATTCTATCAAGGACCAAAAACAATGTTACAGGGCTACAATTACAATCGTGTTATAGTAATTCAAGTTACCATGTCATCTCATAATTACCAAAGGGATGATGTGCATGTTGAGGATGTAAGAAGACAAAACATGAACATGTTATACAACATAGGGAGAAGTTAGAACAAATGAGTGATGAACAAAAGGAAAATCAAAGAAAACTGAAAAGTGAAGAACAAAGCATATGCGTGTAGGTGTTTTTTGAGTGGAAGGGCATATACTTTAGTAAGATTTGATAATTATGTGGGAGTTCCATGGGATGGATCATTCCCTCAAATAGTTCCTATTACACTTATTCAAAGAGGTAATAAAAAAAAACTTCCTTTGAAACTTGCTTGGGTCTTAACAACCCATAATTCACAAGGATTGGCGTTGGAAAAAGATACTACTAATATTGAGAAGCAAGAGAGACATGGTATGACATTTACTGCAATATCTCAAGTTAAATATTGAATGGACTACAATTTCAACCTCCCTTTTCATATGATCGATATCAAAATATGGGAAAACTAGTAGGTGTGACTAAGAAAAGCATAAGAAGATAGATTGAGATTGATCACAATGTAAACAAATTGTAATTGATTACATTCTTATTATTCACATTTTTCGTCATTCAACATTGTTACTTTATTTCTATTCAACTTATTTTTTATGTAACTTTTGAAATATACTTTTGAATAGTACTCTCTATGTTCTCAACAAATTGAGGAAACTAAGTAAATTTAAAATGATCAAGTTCATCTTGAACATATACATATACATAATTTTGATCATCTACAAATTGTGTCCTACACTAAAAACTAAAAAATATAGATCGACATTGATCCTTCTCGATAATACTCTCTATACTTTCAACCAACTAAGGAAAACTAGTAAATTTAAAATGATCACATTCATATCTCTCTCTCTCTCTCTCTCTCTCTCTCTCTCTCTCTCTCACACACACACACACACACACACACACACACACACACATATTAATTTGATCATCTACAATTTGTGCCACTACACTAAAAACTGAAGAAGATAGATTGACATTGATTCTTCTCGATAATACTATCTATACTTTCAACCAACTAAGCAAAGTGAGTAAATTTCAAATCATGAGATTAATATTAGACATATACATATACATAATGTTGATCATCTACAAATTTTGTGTGATTGCCGATGACTGACACCATCTTAGATCCATCTTAACCCCGAATCTATCAAGCGTTGAGAGGGAACAAATCTTCCAAGGTGCAAAAATTTCCTCAAGTTTTGCACTCTAAAAGAGGTTTGCACCTCAAAAGATTTGATCACTCTAGGAAATTGATAGATCCAAGGTTAAGATGGATCTAGATTGGTATTAATATTTATTATAAATTTAAAAATTATGCATATTTTTAATAATTTGTTATAGGTTTGAAAAAAATATTTGTAAAGAAAAGTTTACAATGTCAATGTAATATAAATTTTTAATAATTAATTGTATCAAACACAATGAGTAAAATTAATATTATATAATGGGATTATAGATAACTAAGGGTGACATCATGCAATGTTCAACTAAGTGATATGGTGATTGTATACTAAGAGGTTGTTTTTTTGTTTTGTTTTTGTTTTTAAACAAATGATTTATCTTGTGTGTTTTTTTGGCTTTGTTTTAAATAAATGAGTAAATTTTAATTTAAGATTAATTTGATTCATTAGAATTGTAAGAAGAATTCTATAAGTGAAATTGTAAGAATTGACTTTATTCTTAGTGTATGTTAATCAAAAGCAGTTTTAGGTCTCACTTGAGGATAATAGGGTCATTTTAGCTTATATAATATTAGCAACAAGCCAATTTCCCTTATGGTCATTGTAGAGACTACCTTTAAAGTTGTATAATTTTTAGTAATAATTAAGCTTTAATGTCATACATGAAACTAAATACTATCTCGATTAGAATTTAACTTTTATTTAAAAAAAAATATAGACTTATTTATATTTACAATTTAACTTCTTGATCCGGATTATTTTCGGCACGAAATGAGAGC
>ML780250.1:27076-38006 GCA_009831015.1 Picea engelmannii
AAAAAAAAGATTGTTTATATTTTAACTTCAAAATAAAATAATAAAACTATCAATTTTTTTTTAAAGTAAAAGTTAGAAAACAAAGTTGTTGGTTGAGTAAGTTTCAAGCGAGGAAGGATGTGCTGCCATTGAAGAAGACACTGTTGAAGACTGAGTCAAGAGATGAAGGTACATTCTTCCATTGGTGTGTTCGCTTGATTTTCTTGAAGTCCGGTTGGGTTTTGGCCATAAATCGATTTTTGTTGTGTGGTTATGGTCAACCACAATTGACAAAGATCAATGAGTTGATCTATCTCTAGAGGCCCATCTATTACTCATTCTGACGAGTAGGGTTTTTCTAGACACAATCGATCAAGAGAACACTCGCCTTTGCAGTATGTGTCGTTTGATTGTCATGATTTGGAAGGATCCCACAAAATTGTTGTGTCTCTTAATGAAACATTTTCTATGGTTGTGGTTCCATGAGTTGGTAATGGAGGAGAATTGCCAAAACCGTCTCATCTCAACACATTGGGTTTAAATGCTACTCAATTCAACCGAGGTGAAAGTTTAGGTAATGACCTATAAGCACAAAGGATGGAGGATAACTCTGTCTCCCAAAATGATGCTTCTACCTTGGTTACTATTTCTTCAAATATGCAACTAGAGGTTCAAATTATTGATGCTCAACCGGACTTTATTAGAATTAATGGGAATATCCTGATCAAACTTGGTGAGGTGCCTCCTTTGACTCAACTATCTTATTTAGCCTCAGTCTTTGAAAAGGTTGAGATCCCTACCAATCCGACCAATGTGGATCCTAGTTAAGGGAATTTCAATTTTCTTTTATCTAGAAACAAGGAGTATGTAGAGGGACACCAAAATTTAGAGCGCTATGGGGTGATATTGTATTTCCTTCACCCCATGCTAGATGAGGTGACTTTCAATAAATGATGTTTGTTGAACCGAGAGGTTAAAAGAGATTATTTGAATTCATATTTGGGTTTGTAAAATAAATATGTTTGTCTCTTGTTCAACACTGAATCAACAACTTGGAAAGTTATACAGTATGGTACATGGCATATTTTTGGTTCCCTAGATTATGTGCAATCATGGAGATATAATTTTAACTTTGAGGATCGTGGTCAAGCCAATTACCCATTGTGGATCAAGTTTCCTGCGTTTCCTGATGATTTGAGGCTTTTTGTAGATTTGTTTGCTAATTGATTTGGCAAGGTTTTGATCACATATGACAAATGTATCTCTTTATAACCTAACCCAAGAGTTGGTGTGGAGGTTTTGATCCCACATGACAAATGTAACTCTTTCCAACCTAACCCAAGAGTTTGTGTGGAAGTTGATTTGAAGAAGAAATTGTTTTCGTTTATTTCTGTGATGACTGTGGATGGAGTCCAATCGCAGAAAGTTTGTTATCTAAATTTTATAAACAACTAATTTTCCTACTGCTAGATGGAAAACCCTCCTATAACTATACCAGGGTTTAGAATATAGATAGAGAAAATGACCATCTAAAATTCAATATAGTTTCTACACTACCTCAAACATACCAAAATAAATGAACATAAAGCAATAGAAGAGAAGATCAGGAACTGTACCTTTTATCCCACGTCTGATGATGATCTCCTCAAGCTCTGTATCTCCAAAGACTGCAAGTCTCTTCCCAAGGATGACCTACATCCAAGACTAGGCAAACAAGGGCTACAAGCATGCTGTTTCTATTCGTAAATTAGGGTTATATATCAAATTCTATGTATAAATCAAAGAAAAGACACAAAACATCGTCATTTGGGACAAGGAAAATAGATTCTTTTATTCATCAAACAAAGACTAAAGCTTACAATCCTTGTCGGCCACTGTTTCAGGAACCTGGTCTGGGATCCTCTTTATAATGCTCAAAGTGCACCTTCAAGAAGACTCTTCTCACAATATACTAATCACCTCAAGGAAAGGGAATGGATTGGATGGAAGAAAAGGGGCTGGAGAGGGAGTGCTGAGGCAATAAATCACAAAAGGTAGAAAATGCTTCTGCAAGGAAGGGAAGTGAAATTGGGCAGAGTTTCACCATTTTTATGCTTGGTTGTGAAATGAGAACCCAACACTTGCTTTTAAATTACAAAAGGATGGTTATTCAGTTGGGGGATGGGATATAACAGGTGAACTGGTTGGGAAACCTCCAATAGCCCGTGAATTCCACTGAATTCCTTACAACTTTTTAATTTTTGCAACTTTTGGAGGTATACGCAGGTTGTGTATTCTGCAGAAAGCGTATGTATGCGGGATGTCTAGCATGAAACAAGCATATGTACGTGGGTTGTAGTGGTGTAGAGCATGTACATGCTCTAAAAAATGGTTTTTTAAGTAGAGTTCCTCAACAATGATTTGGAAAATTATGCAAGTAAGAGGGCCAATGCCATGTATGCATGAGTAGGGAATTTTAGGGCTATAATAGATGCCCCCTAATGTATGAGGTCAGAATAGAAATTGATGGCCGAAACACATTACAACATATTTACCAATGCACAAAATCGAGTGAGCCCGAGACCAGAGTTCGGGAGGTGACATATGCAAAACAACAATTGTCTCTTGGAGGTAGGCATACCCATGCTCAGGATGAACTTAATCATGGATGCCAATCAAATACACTGCATATCCATGCCATATAACTATATAAATTGTATCCGCGATAAATACACAACGAATCTACATCTCAAAATCAGTGGAAGATATACAAGCGTAGTATGTATCTTTAAGAAGCTAGTAACACCTGCGGCTGGAGATGAGGTCTTCATAGCTTGAGCAACAACTTCAAGATCTTCAAAACTCATGTAGGAGTAAAATGGGAGTGTATAAATCACTACTTTGAGGTCTTCGACAATCCGTCGGGAAAAGAAAGGAGGATATCGATGACCAGGCAGAGAACTTCCTCGATTTTGAATATGAACTTGACTAGACTCTTGGGAAGGCCGACTCATGAAATTCAAGAGACAAACTAACGAAAGGCCATCTCAGGTTGGGTGAAACTTCCCTTGGACAAAAGCATAAAATATGATCAGACTTAGGCAACATGACATTGACAAAAGTTTGTGATGTAGGAGGCAACACAAACTCTCCATATGTTTGGAAGAGTAACCAAACAGAGGAGGACACAACTCTGTGTAGCAAGAACATCTTCCTAAGGTCATACTAGATCCCAATGCTTGACGAACAAATGAAAGGATGTGATTTGTCCAAGGGTGACTATCTTTGCTGCCAAAAAAAGAATGTATATTTCTCATCCCCTCTTTTTGGAATATTTGATTTTTTTGTCTTTTTCAATTTTTAAAGAGTTTGAAAAAGAATAAAAGAATTCTACGTTATAAAGGAGGAACGAGTGTCGCGAGCAAGCAAAATAGTTCCAGGCGCATGGAATATACCAATGATCAGGGAAAGGAGACATGTGCAAGATAAGGATACTTGGGGAAAATTCCTCCATGGGTCAAGGTGTCATGTCGTAGAGGCAAGAAGTGCCGCCAGGCTTGCGTATAAATAATGCTTCAAAGGTTTCATTGAGAGCAAGATGGAGCCAACATTAGGCTAAAGACACAAATATGAGACCCGCAATGCGATTAAGCATGACATAGTGAGACCCCTTCTATGTAATTTTTTACGAGTCCAGAGAAGGCAAGCTTGGTAGTTTTTTCACGTTTAGAGAGTCTGAAAAAAAGTAAAAGAAGACTCCAGGGAGTAACTTTTTCGGATATAGTCTAGTCGGTTCAAAAAAGGGTTAAACTTGCATCGAAAATACGTCTATTCAAAACCATTTTAATGAGTGTGAAAAAGACAAGATCACTCATAAATCTTTTCAATTTTAAGGAGTATGAAAATAGCTTAACTATGGACTCACAACCTTTTTATGAGCTTAGTCTCCTTAGCCCGAAAAAGTATAAAAGTAACCAAAGAGAACTCTCCCGAAGAGACAAATCTTTCGAGGCATACCTTTTTACACTATAATCTATTGGCTGGAAAAAGGGTTAAACTCATGCCAATAGATTTTCTTCTAGACCAATTTAATGAGTGTGAAGGAATAAGGTCACTCAATGATCTTTTCAATTTTAGGGAGTCTGAAAAGAGATTAACTATGGACACTAGGGGGGTTCATTTTTCGTAAGTAATCTCCAAGGTCCGAAAAAGGTGATAAACCAAAACCAAGGAGAATGTTTCTTTTTCAAAAATTTAGTCCCTCGGGCCTGAAAAAGGGTTAAAATTACGCCTGAGAATACTCTTCTAGCGAATGACAGTTCCTAGAGCATACCTTTATTCATAAAATTATGCATCCGGACCGAAAAAGGGGTAAACTAACAGCGAACATATGTGCCTTCAAATTTGAGTTTGGTGAGTGTGAAGGGAAACAAGATCGCTTGACATTATCTTCATTTTTAGAGAGTCTGAAAAGGGATTAAAGAAGACTCTAGGGGGCTACTTTTCTCAGTTAATCCATACGAGATCGAAAAGAGTAAATACAATCTCATTGGATGTTGCTTTCAAATTTCAAAGCAAGATTAAAAGAAAACAAAGCGTGCTTATTAGGGAGTCCCAAGGGTAAGACCTAGGATGATGATGATCAAAAGAATGAGGCTTCATTATGTAATCATGACAGGACTAACAAGGATTCCCAAGCCTACAGTCATAACTAACAACATGGACGCCAAAAATGCAACAAAGGATCTACCTAGGGCATCCATGTAAAGGTAGGCTCTACCACCTAATTATGACACTTCTAAAGCAACAATGAAGGTTCAGTGTCGCACGTCGGTGGGGTTGATCTTATCGAAAAGAAAAAAAGACAACGAGATGTAGAAAGTGGAAATGAAATCCTAACTTATATGTAAAAAGTTGGAAAAATGACTTTTACCAAAGGATACCAAAAATGTGACCCATCCCAAAAAATCACCAAATTGAAAGGAAAAGAGTACCAGAACGACCAATAGAAAACTCAGAAGTGAAATTGAGTGATCACCAAGCCAGGAAAAAAGACAAAGGGGACCAAAAAGGGGAAAAAAGGGCCAAAAAAGTCTATAAATAGAAGTGGACAACTCATTTTTACCATTGCAATTTGAAAATCAACCAAAAGGTAAAAAAAACCCTTTGCTAAAAGAGTGGATTCCGAGAGATTCAGTGGATGAAACGACCTTAAGTTTGTACCAAGTAAGTGAAAAAAACCCACACTTGCAATTCAATACTTTCTTTGAGTTTTATTTTTGTGTTTGGAGGGGGCACACTTTTGTAAAACGAGTGGCCCTTCATGTACGTGGGTTGTCCAAGGCCAACCCGCGTATGTACTCAGGCATAATACTAAACAACCCGTGTACATACATGACTGTGTAAAAATAATCCTGTGTACACCCTCTTGTACTTTGAAAAAATAGAAAGCAAGCACTGACTCCTCTCAATTTTTCCATGTAACAGGATGTATGTTCACTGGAGAGAGAGATAACATGAGGAGCTCAACGCCTTGGTCGAGGAGGACCCTGTATCCATCGCTGCAATGAAACAATGTGGGTTATGGAATTTCTTCCAGTGTACGTTTATGAGGGCACAATCAAGGCTTCTTAATGCTCTTGTGGAGTATTGGCATGTTGATGCTAAGGATTTCATGCTAGAGGGTCAATCACTGACCCCAACCATAGAGGATATCTAATTTTTGATTGACCTCTCGAGAAGAGGGGAATCGATCAACTTGAGGACCTTTCCTCCAGGTCCATTCAACATTGAGGACTGCATTCAGATGTATTGTGATTTCAACACTCAGAAGGTAGGTTCTCAGGTGCCAATCCACAAGATCACCAACCTTTCTTTACATGTGATCTTACTTTTGATTGGGTGGATTACTGGATCCACAACCCTTCATCAGGCCTCTTGGAAACATATGCATTGTGTCATTCAGTGCTTGGATGCCACCATTTTTGACTGGATTACTACCATGCTTGTATGCATGAAGAGATAACTTACAGAGTGTTGGCTATGTACCAAAAAGAACTTTGGGTTTGGTACTATCTTGTGCTCCATCTACTTTGAGAGGGTTCCTAGTCTTAGTCCTAGAGAGATAGTACAGGGGCATGTAGCCTCCTTCCCAACAGTGAGCAAGTGGGAAGCGTTGTTTCCTAGACATGGTGGAGGGAGGAGCATAGAGGCCTTTGAAGACAATTTTTTTGACTGGTGGGCATGTCAGATCTCGGTGATCGAGGAATACCCATATGCAGGGATAAAATTCACCTGAGACCCAGACATGCATGTGCTTCCTGGCGAGGAATGAGGCAAGATAGGTAACAAAAAATTAAAGTTTATTTAATTTTTAATTTTCATATATATCCTTTTTATGTGTGTATAGATTACTGACTCGTGTATCTATTATGTACAGATGTGGGGCATGTTCGACTAGTAGAATTCGTGAGGAATAGGCGACGTCCTCGACCTAAGGCAGGACCAACAATGGTAGGAGGACCAAAGTTGCAGGGGGACCCCCAACTAGAGAGGCTGACATAGTCTTGCGATGAGTGGAGCCTAACCTCACTGCGCTCACTCATTCCATTCCCATGGCCGAGATCGAGGATCTCTCCATGACTATGCAGCCAAATGTAGTAGGGGTGCCTCAGAATTGGGTCTGGCTATTTCGGCATTTGGAAAACATCGTTGTAGATTATAGCAGGGCCAATATGCCTCATCCTTAGATAGCATTAGACTATTGATGTGCCGAGGACACTTTATGTACTATATGTATTTTTTTGGGGCATAATCCCAACGATGTAGAATGATGACTTTTGAGGCTTTCATTCCCACCTTTGTACTCATGACACTATTTTTGGACACACACACACATATATATATACATCTTTCTTTTCTTATGGATGACATTTTTACAAATGTATTTACATGCGTATGTGTGCGCTTTTTTTTTTATACGTGAGCAACATGCCAATATAAAACTTGATTAACTAGAGTATTTGTTCGATGATTAAATCTCCTAGGAACATGGATATATGTGATGTAATCAAAAGATTGTTCTAAGAGACGTACCCTAAGGAATCGTCGGTGCAGATTGGGATCATAAACGCGGTAAACCCCATTCAATTGGGACACAACCAACTGATCATCTATGTAGACCCAAAGGCGAGAAATGCCATGTGACAAAGCATCACGGAACAATTCTATCACTGCGTTGTATTCAAGTTTTTTTTTGTAGCGTCGCCTAGAAAAATACCTCCGAAAGATAGCAACTGGCCTCCAGGTGTGAAAATAACCCAAGTTGCGGAAGCAAGCCTCTAAGTGTGTTGGCTAGCGCCATTAGCGAACCCAAAATAAACCTCCAATTCACTTGACATCTTCCACAGTGAAAAATAAGACATAAATAACTACACGTGTAACACACCCGACCCCTGAGTGGCTTTCCTAGGGATGGGGCCTCAAAATTTATTTCTCCTTAAATTATCAAACCCTTCATTCGAGGTTTCTACGACACTCTTCTCATCCAAATTTTTCTGACCACAGTCCCAATGCTCAAAACCGAGCCTAGAACTGAAAAATATATATCTTGAAGTTCTTCAGGCGTTCATTGGTTGAGGGCCATGTGGCGCCCACGTGGATCCACCTCACACTTTCTATTTCCAAGTTCCTTCCTCCATGGTGGAAGACCATTCATAGTCCGATCCCATGATTGGACTCACTCTCTTCCCCCTATGTCAGTTGTGGAGGGATTTAGTGCTTCAACGCTTCGACGCTTCATGCCTCTTTACCATCTACGCACGAGACCGCCCAGAGTTATGAATCTCCGAAGTCTCGTAAGATCACCACGTGGCTCTGACCTTCGGGTCGTTCGGTCTCTCTACCATACTACATCCCAAATCCTATGGAGTCCCAAAGTCCCGGACTCTCGGAGTCCCAACCACTTCACCAACTACATTGGCTAGACATACACATACCAGAAACTAACATGTAGGAGGGGTCAAGGTGAAATGTGTCATGTCCCAATGGTTCTATAGGGTATGTGACACCCACGAATCCAGGTGACATGTGGTACGTCAAGTTGGGGTCCATGTCACCTTGGGGGGGGCATCATTGCACCACATCACCCCTGGAATGATAGGCTTCTAACATTCCTCAGTTATCACGTTTGATATCCAACCACGTAGACTTATATATCTACAACTCTGGTTACCTCAGGGATTCAAGGTTTGAGAGTCTTGCAATGAAAAATCCTCTTATCTCCCGAAGTGGCCAATCTCCGCACTCCAATGACTAGCGCCATGTGTCCCTGGTATATCGAAGGTTGGGAAAGAACCCGAAGGATCCCTTGATCTATGGTTCTGGTTTCTTCGCAGCTCCGACCTTCGGGGTTTCATATCTCGGTTTAGTTGCTAAGATAGGTTTACCTAACTACCCGGGAAACTTCCTAACGCCGGTCAACCTTATAGGAAACGGAGTCTCCCAGTCACCTTCGGCTAGTATAAGGCTGGTAAGGTTGGTCATAGTTCGAAGTCCCGGACTTTCGGAGCTCCGAATCTAGGAGGACATAGCTTCCTTAGGATTAGCCTAAGGTTCCTAGGTATTGGTCGCATGGGTCCTCTTGAATGGGTCTCATCCACTCGTCTTTCAAACAAAGATATCTTCCTTTTCAAGGATTGAACTTCGCTATCCTTCCTGAGATTTATCATGAAATGGTTAAGGACTTGGGCCTGAAATCCCGGTCACACAATAAGGATTTTGAAAGAGGTATACTCTTCAGACAGATAGGTTCAGGTCGACACGATATCTCTATCTCAACCATCTTAAAAGCTTACGTCCCAAGAAGCCTCATGAGCTAATCTTGGGCATACATACTATCGGTCAAAAGCATAAGTTCACAAGGGGATGAATGTACACATATCACAACCATTCCACACAGAAACCAGTTATAAATACACATATATATACATAAACTCATGCATTCATTCATTATTTGAGTTCAATACATAAAGTAGGAAAATACTTATCAGAACCAGATAACGTGAAACAACTGCAGAAAGGGGTGCTCGTTTCCACCCAACCATAGGCTCAGTCACTCCTAATGGATTTACCACTAGAAATCCCCGAGCTAGACCATGGTGCTTTGAGATATAATCTCTTATTCCGACTCAACGACAGTAGGGACAGAGGTTACTCTCCTCCTCCTGCAGGATCTTGGCAATAGTTCATACAATACCAAGCAAGGAGGACCGGTCTCGTTTATCAGCTTGTATCGTAACCCTGCTATCCATTTTCCCTATGGCCATAATGTTCATTCCTTAGTTCTTCCTTGAACCCGAGAGCTTAGCCTCTCATCTTTGCACTCTTTGCAAGTCTTCCTCTACCCACCACACCTTCCTTTCTCAACAAGGTTGCATGTGGCTCGAATTCCCAGTATGTGGTTAGGTATGGAAGCCTTACAGATGGGTGCTATGCCCCATCCCCTCATTAACTCTTGAGGAGGTCTTCCCACCTACGAGCCTGACTGTAATTCATTTCTGGGTCAGAGGATTGTTCTGGTCTTGAGAAATTAAATCCAGTAAGGTATTGGTTTGGTGAAGGTTAATACAACCATTATTGGTCCCCTTCACCATCTCTTCTCATAGCATTCATGGTATTTCTTAGTACACCCCCCCCCTTTCCAGCAGTCATGCAACACTTATCCATTTCTTAGTAAGTAACAAAATTTACATTCATTGACCTTTTATACAAAGGTCCATCCAATCAAATATTCACACATATTGCATTTTCCATAATCTCTTGGCCCATATAGTTATATTTACAAACAGGGGGAAACATGGTGTTAGAATTCCCTCCCCCTTAAAGGAACATCATCCTCGATGTTATATCTGTCAACATTCTCTATATATACATAAGTGAACAAAAATGGATATGCCTATCTCATGGCATCCTCCATTTCCCACGTAGCCTCATCTGGGCTAAAGTGTTTCCAATGTACCTTGACATATGAAATGGTTAGGTTCTTGAGTGGGGTATCCTTCCTGTCTAGTATGAATTGAGGTTTTGGCGAGAATTATCCCTCTGGCTCCACCTGGATCAGAGACCAGTCAATTATATGATTAGAATCATGTCAATATTTCTTCAATAATGAAATATGGAAAACATTTTGTGCCTTTACTGTGGGAGGGAGTACTAGCCTATAGGCTACAGGTCCCACTCTATCTAAGACTTCAAAGGGTCCACAATACCGAGGTGCCATCTTGGCACAAGCTCCCATTCTCAGGGAACTCTTCCTGGACGTAACTCTGAGATAGACATGGTCTTCTATCTTGAACTCTCTGGGAGTTCTCTTTCTCTCGGCGTAACTTTTCTGTCTATCCTGAGAAATTTTCAGATTTTGCTTTATCTGAATCACTTGTTGTTCCATTTCTTTCATCATGTTGGTTCCGATTGTAATTCTATGCACTAGATTACTCCAGTTGAATGGAGTCTTGCACGGTCTACCATAAAGGGCTTCAAAAGGGCTCATCTTCAGTGACTCTTGATAACTGTTGTTGTAGGAAAATTCTACCAATGGCAGGTAGTCTTCCCACTTCTTAGGCTGATGCATTACATGCATCCTTAACATGTCTTATAATATCTGGTTTACTCTTTCTATTTTTCCATCAGTTTGAGGGTGATAGGTTGTGCTAAACAACAATTTAGTCTCAAAACCAGCCATCAAGGATTTCCAAAAGCTTGAAGTGAATTTTGTATCTCTGTCAGATACAATCTCCCTAGGAATTTCGTGCAGTTTGAATATCTTCTTCATGAATATGTTGACAATATATATTTCCTTGCAAGTCAATTTGACATGAACGAAGTGAGAATACTTGCTCAATTTGTCCACCACTACCATAATGGCATCATTCTACTTGGCCTATTTTGGTAATGCAGTGATGAAATCCATGGA
>ML780250.1:38106-61661 GCA_009831015.1 Picea engelmannii
ACATACATGAGGTGTATAGTTGATGATGTTGGTACATATTGATGAGTCATTGTTGATGAGTAGTTGACACATGATTGGTATATACTTGGTACATGGTTGTATGCACTTGTTTATGGTATAGGTTGATTACAGGTTGTTTGGCATAGGTTGGTGCAAGGTTGATGTTCTTGTTTATGGTACAGATTGATATCTGTTGAGGATTGTTGCCTCATCTTAGTTGGTGCTAAGAATGCGAGTTGAGTATTGCATATAGAGCTGGTGATATTGTAGATTTGTACTCTATTCAGTTGTTGTTGATAAACCCCAAGGATTGTAGTCCATAATAAAAAGAAAATTGTACATACATCTTGTGTTCTTTGTGTTCATTGTGGTGATGACTTGTTGATGATACATTTCTGATATATGTTGCTGATATGTGCTCACATCTAACTGGTTATAAATGACAACAATGGGTAATGAATAAATGTTGAATGCTAATTGATGAGTTTTTGTGCAAGAGGGAAGTTTTTGGAAAAAGATCCCGACACTCATTCACCCCCCTTCTAAGTGTGGTAGGTGTGTCCAACAATAACAACCCTGTTGGGTTCCGGTGTTCTGCCTTAACTTACTGGCATTCTAGACACTTAGCTAGATAGTCAACTATGTCATTTTTCAATCCAGGCCAATAGAATTGTTTCCTAGTGGCCGTGATCATTTTCTAATATCTTGGGTGACTAGTATATGGTCTCTTATGCAGTTCATCCATTATGAACCTCTTCAAGTTGTCACAACTTGGGACATACAATCTATTTCTGTAAGTCAGCAGACCTTCGTCGAGCATCTGATATCCTTCATACTTTAGATCTGTAGGCTCTTTCCTTAGGTCTGAGGTCACGGTCTTGAAGAATGCATCTGTTTCTTGTGCATTCCTTACTCTTTCCTTGATATCCATTTCACAGGTGCTCACTGCTTCTAGGTGAATCATTTTCACACTTATGCTAAGGGAATCAACCACACTATTTTCCTTTCCTTTGATGTGTTTGATTTCAAAATCAAACTCACTAAGGAGATCCATCCACTTAGCTTGTCTAGCATTGAGTTTTGGTTGATCAAACACGTGTCTCAACCCACAGTGGTTTGTGATAAGTACAAATATCCTACCCATAAGGTAATGTCTTCACATTTTTAAAGCATGCACTATGACAACCAACTCTAGATCATGGGTCACATAATTGATTTCATGCTCATTCAATTTTATGGATTCGTAGAAAATTACATGCCCTTCTTGCATAAGGATGCCTCTAAGTCCTTCCTTGTAGGCATCTATGCACACGAGGAAGTCAGTATCAAGGTATGCAATCTTCAACATGGGTGCATGGGTCATAAGGTATTTCAGTTCCTAAAATCTTTCTTCACATTCTGATGTCCAAGTGAATTTAACCCCCTTTTTCTGAAGGGCAGTGATTGGAAAACCAATCTTGGAAATTCCTTTTATGAACCTTCTATATGATCTTTCTAAGCCCATAAAGGATCTAATATCAGATACATCCTTTGGGGTAGGCCATTCCATAATAGATATGATCTTGTTAGGGTCTACTACCACTCCTTCTTTAGAAATGACATGGCCTAAGTAATGGATTTGCTTCTGGAAAAAAGTCACACTTGCTAAACTTAGTGTAGAGATGATGCTCTCTTAGTACTTGAAGTACAAGTCTGAGATGTTCTTCATGCTCCTCTCTTTTCTTGGAGTATATTAGGATATCATCATTGAAAATCAATACAAATTTGTCTAGGAATTTTCTGAGTACATTATTCATCAAGCACATAAAAGTGGCGGGGGAGTTGGTTAATCCAAATGGCACCACCACAAATTCATAGTGACCATATCTGGTCCCAAAGGTTGTTTTGTGGATGTCTTCATCCTTGATTTGGACTTGATGGTATCCATACCTCATGTCAATATTTGAGAAAAATGAAGCACCCCGTAACTGGTTGAACAAGTCATCGATTCCTGGTAACATGTACTTGTTCTTTATGGTTGTCTATAATCTATGCACAGTCGGAGTGTGACATATTTATTCTTCACAAACAAGACTGGTGCTCCCCATGGAGACAAACTGGGCCAGATATAGCCTTTGTCCATCATTTCCTTTAGCTGTAGCTTGAGCTCAACTAGCTCGAGTGTACTCATCCTATAGGGTGTCCTAGACACTAGCACTGCTCCTGGTGCAAGTTCTATGGAGAAGTCAATGTCATTCTTGGAGGTAGACCCGGTACCTATTTTGGAAACATGTATCTATACTCTCTTAATATGGGGTGGTGTTCTAGGTTCAATTTTTCATCCTCAACAAATTCCAACACCTGTATTGCATATAGAGGACATCCCTTTCTGCACTACTTTATCATTTCATATTCATCTCACTAATACAAGCTTCTGAATCCCTTGGAGGGTTACCTTTCTCCCTTCTTCATTTACACATTCCAAGGTTTTATGGCAATAGTCCAACTTAGTTTTATAAGAAAATAGCTAGTCCATACCAATCCATGGGTCATAAGATCCTAGGGGAAGTACGTTAAGGGTCACTTGGGTGGGCAATCCATCCATGATGAATTGGAAAGATGGTATGACCTCTGCTACTTTTCTTTTGGTTCCAGTGGCTAGTTGTACCAACCACGGCTTAACATGTCTAACTGGTTGCAGTTTACACTTATCAACAGTATGAGGGGCCACATAAATCAAATTATAACTAGGGTAAATTAAAATAGAAACTAGATGGTTGGTGATCATACCTTCCATCTCCACCACTGAAGCTTGGTGGTCGGCTTGTTTATTATCCAAAGCTACATAAATATGTGGCATGATCCTAGCCACATCATTGACTATGGTAGATTCTTGGATATTGTATACTCTCCTACTGTTCTGTTGTCTATGTGTACAATCCCTCATTAGATGTTCTTCTCCACAACCCCAACATTTCAGGGGTTCCTTCTTTGGGTTATCAGTCTTTCCTAGGGTTGCTCCAAAAGGTTTATTTCCACTCTGGGAGGTGAAATTTTTCTGATATACACTTCTAGTAGGAAGGATTATCCTAGAGTCCTTCCTATAGTTCTTAAATCTTGAGGTTTTTAAGCCCTTATTATTGAATCCCAAACTACTCTTCTTTTTCCATTCCTCGCGAGGTTCTGTCTGATTCCCAAGTTGTTCATAACAATACCCTTGCCTTTCGTATAATGTCTTCTAAGGTATTTGGCTCATCAAACACAATCCTATTTCGGTAGGTCTGAGGTAACCCACTAATAAATCGTTGCACTTTTACCTTTTCATCCTTTATGTAGGGTACATACCTCAGTAGCTCAAGGAATTTATTGACACATTCCTCTATGATGAGTTGTCCCAACTTGAGTTCATAGAACTCCTTAGTCTTCCCATCAAAGTATTTCTCTAACAGATACTTCTTCTTAAAGTGTTTCTCAAATTGTTTCCATGATAAGTGCTCTTCATGGATTCCTTTCACATTCTTAAGGTCTTCCCACCAAATGGAAGTTTTTTCGTTCAGGTTGAAGATGGCTATTCGAGCCTTCAAGTTTTCAGAGTAGTCATGGACTCTGAAGTATTTGTTTAAACCAAGCAACCAAGCTTCCGCTTCTTCCCCTTTCTCAATCTCTCCATTGAAAGAGGGTGGTTTGGCTTTCTTTAACTCTTCAGGGCCATGAATTTTGGAATTCTTTTTCTTCTTTCCTTTCCTTTGAGAATGTGAGCTAGTTTTTCTACTAGAAGATTCCTCGAAGTTGCCAGTTTCCTTTCCAGAGGACTCTCCCATTGAGTGTCCCCTTCTTCCAGGTTGGGCCTTCCTCAAGGTACTCCTCCTAGTGTGGTCACTTATGGGACCACACTTTTGTATCTCAGGTGGATTTCAAATTCTCTTCATATGTCATTGGTCCACATGACTGGTTGCAGGTCCATGCTGCAACTGCCTATGTATATCGGATAAGCTTTGCAACAAGACTGCATTAATTTTTGTTTGTTTTTCTTGCTCTTTTATCAATATCTCGTTATCGGCCTTGCAACTCTGTAATTTGGCCATGAGGATCCTTATGGTTTTAACTAGACCCAAAGGGGTCTCCACCTCCCTCCTCTCGTCAGATTCTTTGTCTCTATTGTGGGAACCATCCCCCACTTGATGGCGTGTCACCATCCTTAATGATTGTAGTTTCCCATGTCTCATTGTCTGTTTGAGCATTGACAAAACACTTGTTGTTAGCTAATAGTCCATTAGTTTATGAACAACACATAGTTCATATTTCCTAAATACACACACAATAGAAAACTTTCATTCCTTTCTTCAGTAAGAGTTTAACCAGAGTCTTTAGGAAAGAGGTAAGGTAGGGCATCATCCTTAAAAGTCTTTAAATATGGTTTTTACACAACTCGTCCATGATCTCAAGTAGGCCAAGTGTTGTAACCATGATCTGATACCAATTTGTAACACACCCGACCCCTGAGTGGCTTTTCGAGGGATGGGGCCTCAAAATTTCATTCTCCTTAAATGATAAAACCCTTATTTCGGGGTTTCTACCACACTCTGCTTGTCCATAGTTTTCTGACCACAATCCCCATGCTATAAACTGAGCCTAGAACCAACAGATATATCTCTCGAATTTCTTCGAGCGTTCATTGGTTGAGGGCCACATGGCACCCACGTGGATCCACCTCACATGTGTTATTTGCAAGTTCCTTCCTCCACAATGGAAGACCATTCACAGTTCGATCCCATGCCTGGACTCACTCTCTTCCTCCTATGTTAGCTGTGGAGGGATTCAGTGCATTGACACTTCGATGCTTCACACCTCTTTACTATCTACACATGAGACTGCTCGAAGTTTCGAATATCTGAAGTCCCATAAGCTCACCACGTGGCTTCGGCCTTTGGGTCGTTCGATCTCTCCACCATACTACATCCCAAATCTTATGGAGTCCCGAAGTCCCGGACTCTCGACCATTTCACCAACTACATTGGCTAGGAGGACACATACTAGGAATTGACACGTAGGAGGGGTCAAGGTGACATGTGTCACGTCCCAATGGGACTATAGGGTATCTGACACACATGAATCCGGGTGACACGTGGTACTTCAAGCTGGGGCCCATGTCACCTTGGGGGGGTGTCATTGCACCACATCACCCCTGGACTGACAGAATTATAACATTCCTCAGATCACATGGTCGAGATCCGACCACATAGATTTATAGATCTACAACTCTGGTTACCTCGGGGATTCGACGTTCAAGAATGTTGCGATGCAAACTCCTCTTATCTCCTGAAGTTCCCAATCTCTACACTCCAGGGACTAATTCCATGCATCCCCGGTATATTGACGGTTGGGAAAGAACCTGAAGGATCTGTCGATCTATGATTCTGGGTTCTTCGCGGCTCCAACCTTCGGTGTTTTAGATCCTAGTTTAGTTGGTAAGATAAGTTCACCTAACTACCTGGGGAACTGGCTAACGTTGGTCAACCTTATGGGAAACCGAGTCTCCTGATCACCTTAGGCAAGTATAAGGCTAATAAGGTCAGTCATACTCTGAAGTTTCGGACTTTCAGAGCTCCGAATCCAGGAGAACATAGCTTCCTTAGGCTTAGCCTAAGGTTCCTGGGTATTGGTCACATGGGTCCTCTCGAACGGGTCTCGTCCACTCGTATTTCAAACAAATTGATCTCCCTTTTCAAGGCTTGAACTTCGCTATCCTTCCTGAGATTTATCATGAAATGGTTAAGGACTTGGGCTTGAAATCCCGATCACACAGTAAGGAGTTTGAAAGAGGTATCCTCTTCTGATGGACAAGTTCAGGTTGACACGATATCTCTATCTCGACCATCTTATAAGCTTACATCCCAAGAATCCTCAAGAGCTAAGCTTGGGCATACATACTTTCGATCAAAAGCATAAGTTCACAAGTGGATGAATGTGCACATATCACAACCATTCCACACATAAACCAATTATAAATACACACATATATATACATAAACTCATGCATTCATTCATTATTTCAGTTCAATACATAAAGTAGGAAAACACTTATCAGAACTAGATAACATGAAGCAACTGCAGAAAAGGGTGCTTGTTTCCACCCAACCATAGGATTAGTCACTCCTAACAGATTTACCACTAGCCACCCCCAAGATAGACCACAGTGCTCTGAGATATAATCTCTTCTTCCAACTCAGCGACAGTAGGGATGAAGGTTACTCTCCTCCTCTTGCATGATCTTGGCAACAGTTTACACAATTCCAAGCAAGGAGGACCAACCTCGTTAATCATCTTGTATCGTAACCCTACTAGCCATTTTCCCTATGACTAGAACATTCATTCCTTAGTTCTTCCTTGAACCCGAGATCTTAGCCTCTCATCTCTGCACTCTTCACAGGTCTTCCTCTACCCACCACACCTTCCTTTCTTGTCTTTCTCAACAAGGTTGCGTGTGGCTCGAATTCCTAGTCCGTGGTCAGGTCTGGAATCCTTACAGATGGGTGCTCTTCCCCATCCTCTCATTAATTCTTGAGGAGGTCTTCCCACCTACCAGCCTAACTGTAATTCATTTTTGGGTCAGAGGAATGTTCTAGTCCTGAGCAATTAAATCTAGTAAGGTACTGGTTTGGTGAAGGTTAACGCAACCATTCTTGGTCCCCTTCACCATCTATTTTCATAAAATTCATGGTATTTCTTAGTACACCCCCCCTTTCTAGCAGTCATGCAACACTTATCCATTTCTTATTAAGTAACATAATTTACATTCATTGACCTTTTATACAAAGGTCCATCCAATCAAATATTCACACATATTGTGTTTTTCATAGTCTCTTGGCCCATATAGTTATATTTACAAACTGGGGGTGTTACAACACGTCCACAAAACAAAAAAGACAAAAAAATGTATAAGAGGCTATACATATATACAAGAAGTCACCCCGATGACCAACTTAAGAGTAGTACTTCTTAAGGTAGAGCCCATTTCTAGTCTCCACCAAGGAATTTCCCTCAAAATCAACCAGACGGTAAGCGCCCTTCTCCAAGACTTCTTTCACAATAAATGGTCCGAACCTCATGGGTTTGAACTTGCCTACCCCCAGGGGATCTTTGTATTGATAATAGAATAGGAAAAATCACCTTTGGAGAAAATACGAGGATGAATGAACCGATTGTACTGACACTTGACTCGTTTATTATAAGCCTCATTGGCTAAGGTTGCATCACGATGCTGCTCACTGAGCTACTCGAGATATAGAAGGCATTCTTCAAGCGGTGAAGTGTCTGGCAGTAAATCCACTACCAACGTTCAAGAAGGAATATGCAATTCAATAGTTAAGATTGGTTCCAATCCATGTACGAGTTGAAAAGGTGAAAAACTGGTGGCAGTCTTCACAAATGTTCGATAGGCCCATAACACCGAATATAACATCAAATGCCAATTTGACTTGGCAGAATTGATCGTCCGCTGAAGAATAGTATTGAGAGACTTATTCATAGCTTCAACCTGACCATTCTCTTGCGGGTAATAAGGTGACAAGTTTTCTTGTTTGAACCCAAGCTTGGACGTTAATTCAGTCATCATTTTATTTCGGAAGTGACTGTCATGGTAAGTGACAATATCCTTCAGGATACTGAACCTTGCTACTATTTGATTAAATATGAAAAGAGATGTTGTTTCACCATCATTGCTAAACGTTGGCATAGCTCCGACCCACTTCGTGAAGTATTCTACTGCTACGATGATGTAACAATACCCCCTGGTTGAGGCTGAGTGACATATAATAAAGTCAAATGCTTCATTTATTAGAATGACACTTACCACAATACCAGACTTGTTACCTCATGGAGCAAGACATATCATCCTTTGTGAGCCAATATGGGTGTGGTGGACTCTACTACCATAAATCAGATGGTGATGTGTGGTATGATAGGGGCCTATGCCTGCTCATATGCCTCTCTCTACTCCATGTATGCAACATGAGGGCCTCGAGACATCAACTCCTTATTTATCTCTAGGAATGGGGGATAACATTTGGCTCCTACTCGGGGACATGTACTTGAGGTAGAGTGCATGAGAAACTCATGATCTCCTGGTAGGACCTGTGCCTAAAGACATTAAAACAAAAAAACTATGGATATCGAGGGTGGGTCACTCACCCTTTGTCCATATGATCAAAAATTCAAAATTTCAAGTACTCTTTAAAATAAAATTTTTCATTTTTTAAAACGTTTCTAAACTAATATGTAATATGATGAAATCAAATGATGTAAAGTGAGTCTACAATAATGCAAGTAGAGAAAAATGAAAAATGAGGTATGTTATGCAAAAGTAAATGAAACTAACTATCATGAGTAAACAAATGCAAATGCAAGAAAGAAGGATGGCCTACCTACTTACATGGGGCCCGAGGCCCATGGTGATCAAGTCTTGTGGATTTCGGGTGAAATCGTACAACCAGTGCGACCACCTGCTTAGGATCTCATCAAGGTATTTCCCCTATGCTTAATCGTGTAATACGACAAAGATAAGTTACGCACAAAATAATCATGAGCATAAATATTTATGTAATCAATCATAGAAAACAACTCATGTAGGTGGCTAGGAGGGAGATGATCCTACTAGGAAGAATATCCACAATCCATTAGTCCATATCTGAATAGGAATATTGTGTGTAGGCGATGACTTGTCCTCATATTCACTTAGGGTACCACTACTTCCTGAAGATTGAGATTAGATGAGAGATCATAAGAAAACTATAAGGATTATTAAAGAATAATAATAAAGGCAAGGGACAACCTTATGTATGGAGAAAGAAATCCTTCTGCTACTAAAAAAATGTTTCCTTTTTATCTGCATATCCTTGTAAAAATCCCCATGATGAAAACATTGTTTCTTGGTAGTGCGAGTCTCTAATTTCTCCAAGCTGGCCACAACTTTGTATCTATCAAAATTTGAGCATGAAGATGATTGGAAATCCTCATAGAACAGATCAAAATATCCAAAAATGACACACATCACAAATCCCAAGGGAGGATTGAAATTCATCTTGAGTGTATTGCGAGAAGTCATCCTCAAACAGACAAAATAAATCTGTGACTCTATCATCACTGGGCTACCAAGAATCTGAATCATATGCATGTGAATACCAGTTCTATGAAAAGGACAACTCAAACCCTTTTGCACAAGAAATACTCTCAATGTCGTAAATGGGATCTCTATAAAAAATGAAGCAACCCACATCCCATCTACGTCTCCCAACCTGTATGAAATCATCAATGTGTTGATCAACCATGTCAGAACGGTCCTCCACGAAATCATTCATATCATTTGGACTAATCACTTATTAATATTTATGTGCATAAGGAAATAAAGACTTAACAACTTCATGACCGTCAAGCAAGAGAATGGATATCGATGTCTCATCTGGATCCTCAACATGTTGTATTTCTTTGAAATTATTCTTTTTCCTCATGGGCATGCCTCTTCATCACAAGGTTCTTAATCCTCAATGTGAAGTGCTTCATTTGAAATTTCCTTGAAGGACCAAAATGTAAACTCTTGTTCATCTCATCATTGTGGTATTTCTCTTTGGTGGGTGATGTCTTGTCAAGATCCTGCACTTCCTTGAAGTTTTCCTCCTCTTCTTGGACTTGTTTCTCAAATACTTCTTCTTCCAATAATTTTTCTTCTAGGGAAGCCTCATTATCATTAATCTTTGTATTAGTTTCAAAAATACTTAAAATTCCATGGTCTTGCAAAGTTGTCATAAGATCATGATAAGTATCTTCAAATCTATGAAATCCTGGACCACAATGTCTGAAAAATTCTTCAAAAAAAGTATTAAGAGAATTGATACTCTTTGGTCTACAAGATTTTCTTGTCCATCCCTGTCGCTTTGTTCCCAATGAGTGTAAAAATGATACAACCAAAAGGTATTCATGTATTTTTTTAAGCACAAATGTATATCTCACAAGTGATAGGACATGTGAGACAACACAAGAAGGATCATCATTATACTTCGGGGAATTTTTGAGATACCATGGGGGGAACTTGTTTGGGAATCCTGGAACATCCTCGAGTTGGAGTGCAGGATATATTCCACTCCATACCAAAAAAACCATCCTTCATTATGTGTAAATGAAGTCTTATTGCAATGGAGTCCCTAGATGAGCTCAAATATCATCGAAAATGGAGAGGGTATCTTCCCTTAATGGAGTCACCAGAAAAACTTATATGAAGTTCGTCAAAGTTTAAAATGGAACTTCCCTCAATTGAGGTACCAGGTAAGCTATGAGTAAAGGATTTTGGATTAAATATTTCCAAAGTGTCGTTAGGGATCAAAAGAGGATTCAAAATCCTCCCTAGAAATGGTGCCAAAATGTTATCACACAATCTATAGATTGGGAAAATCCCAACCCAAAACACGGAAGTATAACAACTATGGCAGTACCTATCCCCTGTCACCCCAGATAGACAATCCCCTCACTTTGGTGATGATGAAATCACCACAAGAGGGAAATCCTAGTGACCCTAGGGGGATTGAGTTGGAAAGTGTGAGAATTATATATGGAAACCCATATAGGTCAATATTGGAGAATGAGTGAGGCTTGAAAATGAGTCT
The DNA here is from genome assembly GCA_009831015.1 of Picea engelmannii. NCBI lineage: Eukaryota > Viridiplantae > Streptophyta > Pinopsida > Pinales > Pinaceae > Picea > Picea engelmannii. The sequence goes on from ML780250.1 coordinate 48,741, forward strand.
TGTAGATGGATAATGGTTTCCATGTATTGTGCACCTCCAAAACAGTTTTAAACTTGCCCATAACAAGACGAATAATATAGATACAAGGATTAAACCAAAGGGAATCAAACAAGAACCGTTTCTGTCCCAAATTTCAGCAATATGGAAATATATATATATCAGAAACGAATGATACCAATAGCTACAAATTCAACCATCTAAAATCTAGTACAAGATATCGGAAATGAAGCTAGTAATAACTAGTCAAACTTCCAATGGTTAGAGAAAGACTTTGGTGGATTTAAGGGTTGTTCATTAGGTATTATGAAAAATTTATTACGACATCCAAGTGGTTGTAGAAAACAATTTCTACAGAATAAATATATGACCACATAAATTTACAAGTAACCATTGAAATGATGGTCAGTAACTAGTAGAAGAATAACCAAGGCTTACAAGTGAATTTCAGTGGTAGATTAAAGAGCAATAGATGATGAAAAAGTGATTTTTCAGCAGACTTAATAGATTTAGAATTAATTTGTAACATCAAAAAGAATTACTTGGATAAATTAGGCATCCTTAGGGCACAAAGAAGCATAAAGCATGAAGAAATTATACCAACTTCAACAATTGCAATACCTCAAAAAATCATGTTTACCAATGCAACGATTTTATATCTCCAATGCAATTAGACTAGTGCCTTATCAATTGGGTTAATGGAGTCTCTTGTGTAAGGGCTAATTTTGTTACTTCTCTAGGGGTGTAAGTCTTTTTACTCTCTAGAGAAAACAAAACTAGCAAGGTAAATCTAGGAGGGTGTAAGCCTTTTTACTCCTCCTAGAAACATTTGCAAAAAATAGCTTTATTCAATGACAAAATGATATATCTTGGTGGAGGGTGTATGCCCTTATACTCCTCTAAGGGTTTAGACAAAATTTACCTTGAAAAAAGAAGAAACAACAACCATATGCAGAAATTCCTTACCAATTCCAAGAGGTAACATGGAAAGAACCATTATTTACCAAGAATATTCCACCAAATTGCAAAGGAAACAAGTAACACGAGATAGTGCCTTAGTTATTCCTCCAATAGCCAAGTTGTAGCATCCACAAGGAATTCAAGAGAGAGATAGAAAAAAAATCTCAAGTAGGGTGAAAATTTCATCCATCAAGTATGTAATTCTCAAGTGAATTGTTTGTCAAAATGACAATGGGGTGAACTCTTTTTATAGGAGGTCAACTAAGACCCATTTTTCCACAGTTAAAAATGTCAACACAAAATTAGGGATACCTTCCTCTTCCATTTGACCTTTAAAACTTAAAATTAAAAATTCATAAAGTAAAATCCCCTTTTAGGGGTGACGTCATGCCCTAAAGGGTGACGTAGGGCCTCTAGGAGAGACGTTGAGACTTCGATGAAGGACATGGAGCCTATGAAGGCCAAAAATAGTGCCACCAAATTCTCTAGCATGTGCCAATTGTCTCTCTCTCCATCAAACCAGGCTACACCACCATGGACCATAAAAATCCCATCAAAACCCTATCCCATGCGATGTCTAGGGCATCAAGTGTGACATTTTAGGCCTCCAAAGGCCAACACTTGGGTGCAAGAGATTGGAGTGTGATATCCTCATGGTCTCTAAATTCCTCTCCCATGTATCCAAAGAGAAGGGGAACACCATCCAACCTATTGGCTTCATGCCCCAAATGAAGATCCAAGTGACTTTGTTCCTTCATGCAAAGACTTCCACCTATCAAGGCCATACAAAGAAAAACATATTCTCTCTCCAAGGGTCCACAAGTCACAATATCATGCCAAGTAAGCCATATCCAAAAAACTAATCGCCTAAACATGTGCATCAAATCCCCCTTTTCAAAATAAACAAATGCTTAAATACCTTATAAAAATTTCCAAATTTAAGTATGGGAGGGTTTTCATGGTGACCTATTGGGTGAACCAATTCCTCGAGTAGGGGGTGTTTCCAAGGAGAATCTTCTCTACGTCATGTAGTGATTATGAGGTGGATGGGGTTAGACTTCTAGGTATGGGGTTTCATGACATACAAGGGATTGTATTGTCTCATTTATGGGTGCCTTTGTTGAGGGCTAGCTACATCATTTTCCTCTTTGTGTTTTTAAAGCATATTTTTTCCAATCCCTTTATTTTTATTTTTCACATAATCCCAAGTTGAAGACAATAAGGGGAACTTAAAAGGAAATGCATAGCCCACATATGCTCTACCCCGATTTACATGAATTTCCAAGTTGAAGTCAATAAGGGGCACTAAAAAGGAAATGCATAGCCCACAAATGCTCTACCTTGGAAAGCGTGACTGATCAATTAGTTAGTTATTTGATGGGCCCATTAATTTATTTTGAAGAGGTGTTTCATTTGTATTGGGATCCCAGTGTGAGACTTTATTGCATGATTTTTTATCTAGGGAACCCCTGAGCCTAGTGGCCCCTCTTCCCATGAAATGAATTACATTCCCTTCTTGGGTCAATAAGACTGAAAACCTAAAAGATGAGGAAGTAGAGAGGAATAAATTATGGGAAGTGGAAAGTATGAGTGATAATGGTATGATAACATTCAAGGAAACCCCCTAGTAGCAACCTTTTCTCTAAGGGTGGCCACTTACTAGGAAACCATGTCAACCACCAAGGTGAAATAAGGAAAAAGGAATGATTTCCAAGAAAATGTTTTCAAAATCAAGAAAGGACTCTTTGCAACATGTTCAAATTCTTCATTTATTTGAATGACACTTACCAAAACACAAGACTTGTTATCTCATGGAGGGAGACCCGTCATCCTCTATGAGCTAAGATGTGTGTGGTGGACTCTGCTACCATAGGTCAGATGGTGATGTGTGGTATGATTGGGGCCTCTACTTTCTCATCTACCACTATGTGCTTCATGTATGCAACCTAAGGGCCTCGACACATCTTCTCCTTAGTTATTCCTAGGAATGGGGGATAACAGTTCCAATTCCTGTGGGAGCAAGGCTAACTACTGAACAATGTCCAAAGACATAGGAAGAAATAGAGGATATGACACTTGTCCCCTATGCAAGTGTTTTTGGTAGTCTAATGTATGCGATGGTATGCACTTGACCAGGAATTTCCCATGTAGTGGGAGTGTTGAGAAGATACATGTCGACACCTGGAAAGGAGCATTGGATAGTTGCCAAAAGAGTATTCAATTATTTTTGTGGCACAAAAGATTATGTTATATGATACCAAGGAAAAATTGGAGGTGACAATGAAGTAAATGTGCATGGCTTTGTCAACGTTGACTGGGCTGATATCTGGATCGACAAAGGTCAACCAATGTATATGTGTTCAAAAAGTTTGGTGGAGAATTCAGTGGGATGAGTCAACGAGAGATAGTTGTAGCTCTTTCAAGAAAAAAATTTGAATACATGACAACCACTCATGGAAGCAAAGAAATTAGACACATTGGAAAACATAGAAAACTCTTTGACCAAGTTTGTGAGTGTTGTGAAGTTCTCTTGGTGTAGATAGGAAATGGGAATTAATACCATGGGCATGTGGAGAAAAGTTTAGGAATCTACAGGTTTCAATAAAGAAGACAAAAAGTGGGAAAATGTAGGGTTGTTATAATCGTTGCAGTGAAATTTGAAGGTCGAGGTGGATTGATTGGGAAAATTTGAAGTTGAAGTAATCGAAAGAAATTCAAAGAGTTCAACCAAAAAAAGGTCGACATGAGGTCATGTGGAAAATGACTGAATATTGAATGAAGGTCGACTGGTAATCTGACTTGGTATTCAACTGTAACAGATTCTCAAGATTTGCGAGATTTGTAGCTAATGATCTGTGTGGATCTGTAACTGTTTTTGGGTGCCTTTCTTTAGGTTTTTTCTTACTGTAAAGCATATAAATAAGGCATGTTGTAATGTTGTAAAATCCAATCTTTAGATAATATTTAGTTAGTATTTGGATCGATTGTTTTATAGGTTGTTGGTCATGTAGATATAAGCCGAATTGACTACATAGTTGTCCTTGTGTAAAGCAAGAATCTATGATGTTGATTGTTCTTAGGTGTGAACCAAGGTTAGGCATGTAACCTTTTATTCTGAATGAATAAGACAACAAGAGAGCAAGATGCTCAAGGAATGTTGGTTTTCTTGTTTGGGTTTCCAGGGTAAAATCTCTATGGATTGTGTATTTTCTTTGTCAATTATTTGATAGCTTAAATCTTTCTTCCTCTCTTATGTTAGGTTTAGCATGGAAGTGTTATGTTTACTAACAATAAATGAAAAGGTTGGAAATTGAAAAGAATGCATAAGCAACAGGATATATGACAACAAGTTGAATCTAGCATTAGGTTCAAAAGCGTAAGCGGGAAAATGCGATGCAATTACAACTTGACACAACAGATTTGGGAACCCCATGAGGTATTATCCAGAATAATAATGATAACAAGTTATAAGGCTTCGACGCAAAGTCATGGTAGGAATAAATAGGGTGTTGGAATCATTATCATTGATGTCAAGGGATTAATGATGTCATTAATGTCATATTACGACATTACAATACGCACAACATTTCCAAGATTGAATCATATATATATATATATATATATATATATATATTAAAAAAGGGGTACATGTAGTAAAAAGTGGAATTGTGGTTTCAAACCCATGGGGTTGAGGTATTTGTCCATGGTTTGGGGTATTTTCCTATGGTATTTGGGGTATTTTCTCATGGTATTGGGAATAAATTATTTAATTAAGGGACATGTCCCTTAATGAAGAGTTATGAAAAAAGTATAAAAAAGAGAAATTATTGAGAGAATGTGTGTGTGTGAAAAATGGATTAGCAAAGACTTAATTGCAAAATCTATTTCTAGTAATCTTGGCATTTTCATGATAGATTTTTTATAGGATATTTCCGAACCTACAATTTGGAAGAGATGGAGGAGATATCTTGGTGTACATGTGGTAAAATTTGTATATGTTGATTCCCTATACGTTCATATATATTCTCTGTGGAAGTTATGGTTCCTAAATGCTCTTGAAATCAGTTTCAAACATGTCATCTTGACACTTTTTCTATAACTTAGATTCCTGGATGTTTTAGACCATGCGGTTTTACATAGATAGAGGAGATATCTTGGTATACATGTGGTAAAAATATCATATGTTGGTTATATATACTTTCGTAGATATTCTCTGTGGATGTTAGGGTTCTTGGATGCTCCTAAAATCAGTTTCAAAAAGGTCAGACACTTTTGTTATAAATTATTTTCTAGGATGTTTCAAACCTTGATATTATGCAGAGATAGAGGATACATATTGTTTTATATATGGTAAAAATATCAGATGTTGTTTCGTTATACTTTTGGAGATATGCTCTGTGGAATTTAGGGTTCCTAAAATCAATTTCAGACAGGTCAGCTTGGCACTTTCACTATAACTTATTTTCTGGGATGATTCAAACCTTGATATTTTGCAGATATAGAGGAGAAATCTTGGTGTAAATTTGGTAACAATTTCAAATGTTGGTTCTCTATATTATCGTATATATTCTCTTTAGAAGCTAGGGTTCCGTAATGCTCCTGAAATCAGTTTCAAACAGGACAACTTGGCACTTTTGCTATAACTTATTTTCTAGGATGTTTCAAACCTTGAGATTTTATAGAGACAGAGGATAGATACAAAAGTACCTCATGTAAGAATATCAAAATCAAATTTGAAAAATTGGATATGTGGCATGTTTTACAATTACATTCTTGGGAAATGTCCTAAGACATCAAGCTTTGGGAAAGTTTCCATTTGGAAATTCAAATTTTGGTCAGCTTGGTTAAGGTAGAAGTAGTGAGAAAACCTGGTGAAATAAAAAGCAGTGAGTATACATTGTAAAGGAAAAAAAAGGGAGCAGACTTGGTGAAGGTAGAAATAGCAAGAAAACTCAACGAAGGTGGGTGCACCTCAGATATTAGTGTCTCTTTCTAAGTTGGTTCTTAGAGGTGGGGATTGGTGTCTCCAGTAGATTGATGTCTACGAAGATCTGTAATAGATTGGTTTCTCTTGATAAGTTGGTGCTTGGCGGTGGGGATCAATGTCTCTATTAGATTGGTGTTTATGAATATCTAAAAGAGATTGGTGTATCTTGCTAAGTTGGTGCTTAGCGGTGGGGATTGGTGTCTACGAAGATCCGTAAGAGTAGGTTATTTCCTACCAATATTTCTACAAGTGGGTATTAGTGTCTCCAATAGGTTGGTTCCTACAAAGAATTATAAAAATAAGTTTTGTGGTTTTCTCCTGAAAGGGTTTCAACGTAAATCTTGTGTTCCATGATATTATTTTTTTCTTATGGTTGATGAATGTTTGAAAAGGTAAAAAATTGTCGTATACGGATTCACCCCCCCCCCCCTTCTCAGTATAAGTTTCTACTCTAAAATTGGTATCAGAGTAGGTTCCTTCGAAAATAGTCTAACCATTGGAAGTTAGATCTCGGGAGCACATATGGTCGGTCAAGAAGTTTTCTCCACAAATAGGGATTTGTTGTTTGATGGAACAAACTATGCCTTATGGAGCATAAGGATGGGAACACACATAATGGCCCTTGGGTTTGATATTTTGCAAGCAATCATGAATGGTTATATAGCCCCAAAAAATCCACCAATAGATATGGTCGAGAAGAAGCCTAGTGAACATAATGCAAAAGCTATGAATGCCATGTTGTGTGGTCTATCAGAATATGAGTTTTTCAAGGTGATGCATTGTGGATCAACAAAATAAATTTGGGACAAGCTTCAAAATATATATGAAGGCGATGACAAGGTTAAAAAGGAAAATCTCCAAACTCATAAAGACAGTTCGAGAGATTGAAAATGAAAGATGAAGAAAACATTGCAACTTATATCCTCTGTGTAGATGAAATTGTCAACACCATCAAAGGACTTGGTGAAAAGGTTGAAGAACCAATGATTGTACAAAATGTGTTAAGGTCACTCCCCTTAAGATTTGATGCCAAAGTTTTCACTGAAGAAATAAAATATTTTTATTCATTAACAATGGATGAATTGCATGGAATCTTCATGACGTATGAAATGAGGAAAGAGAAAGAAAATCCATCAAAGAGAGAAACAACGTTTAAATCCTGAAAGAAGAAAAAAAACATAGAGCACGAATCAAGTGATAGCTTGAACAATGAATCAGATGAAGAGGAAGTACACTTTGTGAGAAAAATAAAAAAGGGATCTGGAAAATTCAAAGGTAAGCTTTCCTTTAAATTATTTAATTGTGTAAAAGGAGGATATTTTTTTGAGAAGTGTCCATATGCAAAAGTTTGAAGTAGCGATGATGAACAAGACCATAAATGAAATAAAGCCTCATCACCAGACAAAATGTTAGTGACTCGTCTGAAGAAAGCAGTTCAAGCAGTTCCTATAATGATAGAGAAGAAACTCTCATTATGGCAATCAAAACAAAGATTGATCAAGACAAAGGGAAAAAAATGATGGTTTTAGTAGAAGAGGAAAATATTGAAACATAAGGGGAAGTTAATATTGAAGAAGAACTCATGTGTTCCTTAAGAGAAATAAAGAAGCTAAGGAAAATTAATTTGAAACAAAAGTAGCAGTTGCAAAAATATGAAGAAGAGGATTGTGATTCAAAATCCAAAATGTCAGAAATCCTTGAAGAAATATACAATAATATCATGAACCTAAAGGTTCAATTAGAAGAATCAAGAAGGATTAAAGAAGTGATGAGAATCCAGGAAAAGAAAAAGGAAGAAAATTGTGAAGAGCTAGAATCTGAAATTGTTTCCTTAAGAAATGAACTGGAGAAAATAACTATTAAGTTGAATAGAAGCTTGAAGTTTGAAAAGAGTATTGAAATACCAGAAGATATCATAAATTTTCAAAGGTCTCCATTTATAAAGAATGTTCTTGGATATGATGTTGTTATTTCCTCCCTGCCTACACTTGGCCTTCCTACAACTAGGGAAGTTTGATTTGTTGCGGGTGGAGTTCAAACTGGTTTTCTATAAGAGCAACCTATTGTTGATTGTGCCAAATATATTGATGAGTTATATGCTCCTCACATGGAATAATTTGATCATACATATGACATTGTTTTCGATATGTCAGGTTGTTATAATCCTGTAAGTGAACTTGACCCTGAGACTACTTCCTCTAATCAACCATTGCAAAAATCTATGCTCTATCATTATCCTCACCATAAAAATCGAAGGAATGGAAATCGTGCTTTCATATATTTGCAGAAGAGACGTGAAAGACATAATTGTGGACCAATGTTGACTACTAAGATAGATTGTACTTGGATTGATGGATGGTCGTGGAATAATTTGAATAGATGTTTGAGTACTTCATATAGTTGTGTATCATCAATTGTACAGTTGTGAAACATTCCTCTTACTTACTAGTGATTTCCTTGGAAGTGGTCAATCGAGGATCAACCCGACATGACAGACGACTGGAATTGAAACTAAGTATTTAAGGAGAAGGAAAAGTTCAGAGGGAGCATCCCTTTTCCATTGATGTCAAATGGGGAGAGTTTCAGATAGGGGGAGAATTATCTCTATTCCTGGGAGATTTGCAGATAGGGTGATACTTCTTTCTATGCATGGTGGACCATGTGTTTTATTGCAAGATTGCAATCAATGAAAAAGGGGGGGATTATTGGAATTATTGTCATTGACATCAAAATATTAATGATGTCATTAATGTCATATTACGNATATATATATATATATATATATATATATATATATATATATATATATATATATATAGAAGTATATTTAAAAATGGGTGCATGTGAAAAAGTAAAAAGTGAAATGGTGGATTCAAATCCATGGGTTTGGGGTATTTGTCTATGGTTTGCAATATTTCCCCATGGTATTGGGAATTAATCATTTAATTAAGATACATGTCCCTTCATGAAGGGTTATGAAAAAGTATAAAAGGAGAAAGCATTGAGAGAAAGTGTGTGTGAAAAATGGATTAGCAAAGATTGAATTGAGAAATCGGTTTCAAGTCATCTTAGAATTTTTGTGATAATTTTTTTCTAGGATGTTTCCTATCCTATAATTTGGAAGATATGGAGGAGAGTATTTTTGTACACGTGTTAAAATTTTCAAATGATGGTTCCCTATACTTTAATAGATATGGATTGTGGAAGTCAGGGTTCTTGAATGCTCTTGAAATCAATTTCTAACAAGTCATCTTGGCACTTTTTCAATAACTTATTTTTCTGGGATATTTGAGACCTTGATATTTTTTGGAGATAGGGAAGAGATATTGGTGTACATGTATTAAAAATATTGCATTATTGTTTGCTATAATTTCAGACATATGCTTGGTGTAAGTTAGGGTTCATGAATGCTCCTAAAATCAGTTTCAAATAGGTAAATTTGACATTTTCGCTATAACTTATTTTCCATCATGTTTCAGACCTTGATACTTTGCAGTGACAAAGAATATATGTTGGTACACATGTGGTAAAAATATCAGCATATTCTTCTCTATACTTTCATAGATATGCTCTGTGGAAGTAAGGGTTCCTGAATGCTTCTGAAATCAGTTTCAAACTTGTTTGTTTGACACTTTCGCTATAAATTATTTTTTGGAATGTTTTAGACCTTGATATTTTGTAGAGATAGAGGAGATATATTGGTGTACATTTGGTAAAAATATCAGATGTTGTTTCTCTATAATTTCATATATATTCTCTATGGAATTTATGGTTCTTGAATGCTCCTGAAATCAATTTCAAATAGGTCAGCTTGGCACTTTTGTTATAACTTATTTTTTGGGATGTTTCAGACCTTGAGATTTTGTAGATATAGAGGATACATACATAATAACCTTGGATAGATTGGATATGTGGAATGTTGTACAAGTTCGTTCTTGGGAAGAATCCAAAAATAGAAATCTTTGAGAGAGTTGTCATTTGGAAATTCAAATTTTGGTTAGACTTGGTAAACGCAGAAGTAGTGAAGAATAAAGCAGTGGGTAGACTTGGTAAAGGCATAAGTAGTGAGCAGACCTGGTGAAGGCAGAAATAGCAAGCAGACTCGATGAAGGTTGACACAAATTATATATTAGTGTCTCTTGCTAAGTTGGTGCTTAGTGGTGGGGATTGATGTCTCAATAGATTGGTGTCAATGAAGATCTGTAAGATAATTGTGTCTCTTGCTAATTTGGTGCTCATCGGTGGGGATTGGTTTCTACGAATATCTAAAAGATATTGGTGTTTATTACTAAGTTGGTGCTTAGTGGTGGGGATTGGTGTCTACGAATATTTGTAAGAGTAGGTTGATGCCTACCAATATTTGTACCAGTGGGTATTGGTGTCTCCAATAGGTTGGTGCCTATAAAGAATTATAAAAAAAAACGTTTCATGGTTTTCTCTCGAAAGAATTTCCACATAAATCTTGTGTTCTATGATGTGATTGTTTTTGTTTTCTTATGGTTGATGAATGTTTGAAAAAGTAAAAAATGGTCTTATATTAAATCACTCCCCCTCTCAATATAAGTGTGTGCTCAACAATTGGTATCATAGTAGGTTCCTTTGGAAACATTCCAACCATTGGAAGATAGATCGCAGGAGAACACAAGGTCAGTCAAGAATGTTTCTCCACAAATAGGGCTCTGTTGTTTGATGGAACAAACTATGCCTTCTTAAGCATAATTATGTGAACATATCTAATGGCCCTTGGGTTTGATATTTGGAAATCAATCCTGACTAGTTATACAACCCCAACAACACCACCAACATATATGGAAAGGAAGAAGCCTAGTGGACATAATGAAAAATATATGAATGACATCTTGTGTGGTCTATCAAAATCTGAATTTGTCAAGGTGATGCATTGTGGATCGATAAAAGAAATTTTGGACAAGCTTCAAAATATATATGAAGGAGATGACAAGTTTAAGAAGGAAAATGTCTAAACTCGTAGAAGGCAGTTCGAGACTCTGAAAATGAAAGGTGAAGAAAATTTTGCATCCTATATCCTCCATGTGGATGAAATTGTCAACACCATCAGAGGACTTGGTGAAAAGGTTGAAAAACCTATGATTGTACAAAAGGTGTTGAGTTCACTCCCCTTAACATTTGATGCCAAATTTTCTGCCATTTAATAAATAAAGTATCTTGATTAATTAACAATGGATGAATTGCATGAGATCCTCACACCATATGAAATGAGGAAAGAGAAAGAAAAACCATCAAAGAAAGAAGAAATGTTCAAATCATCAAAGAAGACAAAGAACGAAGAGCACAAATAAAGTGATAGTGTCAACAATGAATTAGATGAAGAAGAAGCACATTTTGTAAGAAAACTCAAAAAGGGATCTAAAAACTACAAAGGAAAGTTTCTCTTTAAATGCTTTAATTGTGGAAAAGTAGGACATTTTGTTGATAAGTGTCCATATGCAAAAGATGAAATTAGTGATGATGAAGAAGACTATAACTGAAAAAAAGGGAGAAACCTCATCACCAAAAAAAGGGTAAGCGTGAAAATAAGAAGAACTATTATAAGCAGAAGAGGAATCTCTACTCAAAAGGGGTTAGTGACTTGTTTGAAGAAAGCAGTGAAATCAATTCCTATAGTGATAGAGAAGAAAATCTCCTTATGACAATCGAAAAAAGGATTGATGAAAACGAAGGGAAAGAAACGAAGGTTTCAGAAGAAGAGGAAAATTTTGAAACATAAGGGAAAGTGGATCTTGAAGAAGAAATCATGTGTGCCTTAAGCGAAATAAAGAAGCTTAGGAAAAATAATTTGAATCAAAAGGAGTAGTTGCAAAAATATTAAGAAGAGAATCATGATTCAAAAGCCAAAATGTTAGAAATCCTTGAAGAAACATAAAACACTATCATGAACCTAAAGGTTCAATTAGAAGAAACAAGAAGTATGGAAGAAGTGGTGAGAATCAAGCTAAAGAAAAAGGAAGAAAACCACGAAGAGATAGAATCTTTAAGTGTTTCCTTAGTAAAGGAAGTAGAGAAACCAACTATTAAGTTGAATAGAAGCTTGAAGTTTGAAAAGAGTACTGAAATATTATATGTTATCATAAATTGTCAAAGGTCTCCATTCATTAAGAATGGTTGTGGATATGATGTTGGTGTTGTTGTTTCCTCCCTATATACATCTGGCCTTGGTACAAACATAGAAGTTTTATTTGTTGCGGGTGGAGTTCAAACTGGTTTTCTATAAGAGAAACCTACTACTATTGATTGTGTCGAACAGACTGATGAGTTGTTTGTTCTGAACATGGTAGACTTTCAACATACAGATGACATTGTTGCCAATATGTCGGGTTTTTCTACTCTTTTTAGTGAACCTGACCTTGATCCTACTTCATATGATCATCCAACACAAAAAATTATGCCCTATCATTATCCTTACCATAAAAATCGAAGGAATGGAAATCATCCTTTCAGATCTTTGTAGAAGAGACGTGAAAGACATACTTGTGGACCAATGTCGACTACTAGGATATATTGTGTTTGGATTGATGTGTTGGACACACCTACCACACTTAGAGGGGGGCGTGAATGAGTGTGGGGATCTTTTTCCCAAAACTTCCCTCTTACACAAAAACTCCTTAGTTAACATTCAACATTTGGTCATTACTCATTGTTTTCATTTGTAATTAGTTAGATGTGAATACATATCAACAACATATATCAGAAACATATCATCAAAAAATCATCTCCACAAGGAACACAAAGAACACAAGATGTATGTACAATTTTTCTTTTTATTATGGACTTCAATCCGGGGGTTTTTCAACAACAACTGAATAGAGTACAATTCTACAAGAGAACTAGATCTATATTCAAGACTCATCTTAAATTCTTAGCACCAACTGAGATGAGGCAACAATCCTCAACAGATATCAATCTGTCAACATAAACAAGTGCATCAACCATGCACCAAC
>ML780250.1:82279-94147 GCA_009831015.1 Picea engelmannii
ATCCAATCAAATATTCACACATATTGTGTTTTTCATAGTCTCTTGGCCCATATAGTTATATTTACAAACTGGGGGTGTTACAACACGTCCACAAAACAAAAAAGACAAAAAAATGTATAAGAGGCTATACATATATACAAGAAGTCACCCCGATGACCAACTTAAGAGTAGTACTTCTTAAGGTAGAGCCCATTTCTAGTCTCCACCAAGGAATTTCCCTCAAAATCAACCAGACGGTAAGCGCCCTTCTCCAAGACTTCTTTCACAATAAATGGTCCGAACCTCATGGGTTTGAACTTGCCTACCCCCAGGGGATCTTTGTATTGATAATAGAATAGGAAAAATCACCTTTGGAGAAAATACGAGGATGAATGAACCGATTGTACTGACACTTGACTCGTTTATTATAAGCCTCATTGGCTAAGGTTGCATCACGATGCTGCTCACTGAGCTACTCGAGATATAGAAGGCATTCTTCAAGCGGTGAAGTGTCTGGCAGTAAATCCACTACCAACGTTCAAGAAGGAATATGCAATTCAATAGTTAAGATTGGTTCCAATCCATGTACGAGTTGAAAAGGTGAAAAACTGGTGGCAGTCTTCACAAATGTTCGATAGGCCCATAACACCGAATATAACATCAAATGCCAATTTGACTTGGCAGAATTGATCGTCCGCTGAAGAATAGTATTGAGAGACTTATTCATAGCTTCAACCTGACCATTCTCTTGCGGGTAATAAGGTGACAAGTTTTCTTGTTTGAACCCAAGCTTGGACGTTAATTCAGTCATCATTTTATTTCGGAAGTGACTGTCATGGTAAGTGACAATATCCTTCAGGATACTGAACCTTGCTACTATTTGATTAAATATGAAAAGAGATGTTGTTTCACCATCATTGCTAAACGTTGGCATAGCTCCGACCCACTTCGTGAAGTATTCTACTGCTACGATGATGTAACAATACCCCCTGGTTGAGGCTGAGTGACATATAATAAAGTCAAATGCTTCATTTATTAGAATGACACTTACCACAATACCAGACTTGTTACCTCATGGAGCAAGACATATCATCCTTTGTGAGCCAATATGGGTGTGGTGGACTCTACTACCATAAATCAGATGGTGATGTGTGGTATGATAGGGGCCTATGCCTGCTCATATGCCTCTCTCTACTCCATGTATGCAACATGAGGGCCTCGAGACATCAACTCCTTATTTATCTCTAGGAATGGGGGATAACATTTGGCTCCTACTCGGGGACATGTACTTGAGGTAGAGTGCATGAGAAACTCATGATCTCCTGGTAGGACCTGTGCCTAAAGACATTAAAACAAAAAAACTATGGATATCGAGGGTGGGTCACTCACCCTTTGTCCATATGATCAAAAATTCAAAATTTCAAGTACTCTTTAAAATAAAATTTTTCATTTTTTAAAACGTTTCTAAACTAATATGTAATATGATGAAATCAAATGATGTAAAGTGAGTCTACAATAATGCAAGTAGAGAAAAATGAAAAATGAGGTATGTTATGCAAAAGTAAATGAAACTAACTATCATGAGTAAACAAATGCAAATGCAAGAAAGAAGGATGGCCTACCTACTTACATGGGGCCCGAGGCCCATGGTGATCAAGTCTTGTGGATTTCGGGTGAAATCGTACAACCAGTGCGACCACCTGCTTAGGATCTCATCAAGGTATTTCCCCTATGCTTAATCGTGTAATACGACAAAGATAAGTTACGCACAAAATAATCATGAGCATAAATATTTATGTAATCAATCATAGAAAACAACTCATGTAGGTGGCTAGGAGGGAGATGATCCTACTAGGAAGAATATCCACAATCCATTAGTCCATATCTGAATAGGAATATTGTGTGTAGGCGATGACTTGTCCTCATATTCACTTAGGGTACCACTACTTCCTGAAGATTGAGATTAGATGAGAGATCATAAGAAAACTATAAGGATTATTAAAGAATAATAATAAAGGCAAGGGACAACCTTATGTATGGAGAAAGAAATCCTTCTGCTACTAAAAAAATGTTTCCTTTTTATCTGCATATCCTTGTAAAAATCCCCATGATGAAAACATTGTTTCTTGGTAGTGCGAGTCTCTAATTTCTCCAAGCTGGCCACAACTTTGTATCTATCAAAATTTGAGCATGAAGATGATTGGAAATCCTCATAGAACAGATCAAAATATCCAAAAATGACACACATCACAAATCCCAAGGGAGGATTGAAATTCATCTTGAGTGTATTGCGAGAAGTCATCCTCAAACAGACAAAATAAATCTGTGACTCTATCATCACTGGGCTACCAAGAATCTGAATCATATGCATGTGAATACCAGTTCTATGAAAAGGACAACTCAAACCCTTTTGCACAAGAAATACTCTCAATGTCGTAAATGGGATCTCTATAAAAAATGAAGCAACCCACATCCCATCTACGTCTCCCAACCTGTATGAAATCATCAATGTGTTGATCAACCATGTCAGAACGGTCCTCCACGAAATCATTCATATCATTTGGACTAATCACTTATTAATATTTATGTGCATAAGGAAATAAAGACTTAACAACTTCATGACCGTCAAGCAAGAGAATGGATATCGATGTCTCATCTGGATCCTCAACATGTTGTATTTCTTTGAAATTATTCTTTTTCCTCATGGGCATGCCTCTTCATCACAAGGTTCTTAATCCTCAATGTGAAGTGCTTCATTTGAAATTTCCTTGAAGGACCAAAATGTAAACTCTTGTTCATCTCATCATTGTGGTATTTCTCTTTGGTGGGTGATGTCTTGTCAAGATCCTGCACTTCCTTGAAGTTTTCCTCCTCTTCTTGGACTTGTTTCTCAAATACTTCTTCTTCCAATAATTTTTCTTCTAGGGAAGCCTCATTATCATTAATCTTTGTATTAGTTTCAAAAATACTTAAAATTCCATGGTCTTGCAAAGTTGTCATAAGATCATGATAAGTATCTTCAAATCTATGAAATCCTGGACCACAATGTCTGAAAAATTCTTCAAAAAAAGTATTAAGAGAATTGATACTCTTTGGTCTACAAGATTTTCTTGTCCATCCCTGTCGCTTTGTTCCCAATGAGTGTAAAAATGATACAACCAAAAGGTATTCATGTATTTTTTTAAGCACAAATGTATATCTCACAAGTGATAGGACATGTGAGACAACACAAGAAGGATCATCATTATACTTCGGGGAATTTTTGAGATACCATGGGGGGAACTTGTTTGGGAATCCTGGAACATCCTCGAGTTGGAGTGCAGGATATATTCCACTCCATACCAAAAAAACCATCCTTCATTATGTGTAAATGAAGTCTTATTGCAATGGAGTCCCTAGATGAGCTCAAATATCATCGAAAATGGAGAGGGTATCTTCCCTTAATGGAGTCACCAGAAAAACTTATATGAAGTTCGTCAAAGTTTAAAATGGAACTTCCCTCAATTGAGGTACCAGGTAAGCTATGAGTAAAGGATTTTGGATTAAATATTTCCAAAGTGTCGTTAGGGATCAAAAGAGGATTCAAAATCCTCCCTAGAAATGGTGCCAAAATGTTATCACACAATCTATAGATTGGGAAAATCCCAACCCAAAACACGGAAGTATAACAACTATGGCAGTACCTATCCCCTGTCACCCCAGATAGACAATCCCCTCACTTTGGTGATGATGAAATCACCACAAGAGGGAAATCCTAGTGACCCTAGGGGGATTGAGTTGGAAAGTGTGAGAATTATATATGGAAACCCATATAGGTCAATATTGGAGAATGAGTGAGGCTTGAAAATGAGTCTTGTAGATGGATAATGGTTTCCATGTATTGTGCACCTCCAAAACAGTTTTAAACTTGCCCATAACAAGACGAATAATATAGATACAAGGATTAAACCAAAGGGAATCAAACAAGAACCGTTTCTGTCCCAAATTTCAGCAATATGGAAATATATATATATCAGAAACGAATGATACCAATAGCTACAAATTCAACCATCTAAAATCTAGTACAAGATATCGGAAATGAAGCTAGTAATAACTAGTCAAACTTCCAATGGTTAGAGAAAGACTTTGGTGGATTTAAGGGTTGTTCATTAGGTATTATGAAAAATTTATTACGACATCCAAGTGGTTGTAGAAAACAATTTCTACAGAATAAATATATGACCACATAAATTTACAAGTAACCATTGAAATGATGGTCAGTAACTAGTAGAAGAATAACCAAGGCTTACAAGTGAATTTCAGTGGTAGATTAAAGAGCAATAGATGATGAAAAAGTGATTTTTCAGCAGACTTAATAGATTTAGAATTAATTTGTAACATCAAAAAGAATTACTTGGATAAATTAGGCATCCTTAGGGCACAAAGAAGCATAAAGCATGAAGAAATTATACCAACTTCAACAATTGCAATACCTCAAAAAATCATGTTTACCAATGCAACGATTTTATATCTCCAATGCAATTAGACTAGTGCCTTATCAATTGGGTTAATGGAGTCTCTTGTGTAAGGGCTAATTTTGTTACTTCTCTAGGGGTGTAAGTCTTTTTACTCTCTAGAGAAAACAAAACTAGCAAGGTAAATCTAGGAGGGTGTAAGCCTTTTTACTCCTCCTAGAAACATTTGCAAAAAATAGCTTTATTCAATGACAAAATGATATATCTTGGTGGAGGGTGTATGCCCTTATACTCCTCTAAGGGTTTAGACAAAATTTACCTTGAAAAAAGAAGAAACAACAACCATATGCAGAAATTCCTTACCAATTCCAAGAGGTAACATGGAAAGAACCATTATTTACCAAGAATATTCCACCAAATTGCAAAGGAAACAAGTAACACGAGATAGTGCCTTAGTTATTCCTCCAATAGCCAAGTTGTAGCATCCACAAGGAATTCAAGAGAGAGATAGAAAAAAAATCTCAAGTAGGGTGAAAATTTCATCCATCAAGTATGTAATTCTCAAGTGAATTGTTTGTCAAAATGACAATGGGGTGAACTCTTTTTATAGGAGGTCAACTAAGACCCATTTTTCCACAGTTAAAAATGTCAACACAAAATTAGGGATACCTTCCTCTTCCATTTGACCTTTAAAACTTAAAATTAAAAATTCATAAAGTAAAATCCCCTTTTAGGGGTGACGTCATGCCCTAAAGGGTGACGTAGGGCCTCTAGGAGAGACGTTGAGACTTCGATGAAGGACATGGAGCTTATGAAGGCCAAAAATAGTGCCACCAAATTCTCTAGCATGTGCCAATTGTCTCTCTCTCCATCAAACCAAGCTACACCACCATGGACCATAAAAATCCCATCAAAACCCTATCCCATGCGATGTCTAGGGCATCAAGTGTGACATTTTAGGCCTCCAAAGGCCAACACTTGGGTGCAAGAGATTGGAGTGTGATATCCTCATGGTCTCTAAATTCCTCTCCCATGTATCCAAAGAGAAGGGGAACACCATCCAACCTATTGGCTTCATGCCCCAAATGAAGATCCAAGTGACTTTGTTCCTTCATGCAAAGACTTCCACCTATCAAGGCCATACAAAGAAAAACATATTCTCTCTCCAAGGGTCCACAAGTCACAATATCATGCCAAGTAAGCCATATCCAAAAAACTAATCGCCTAAACATGTGCATCAAATCCCCCTTTTCAAAATAAACAAATGCTTAAATACCTTATAAAAATTTCCAAATTTAAGTATGGGAGGGTTTTCATGGTGACCTATTGGGTGAACCAATTCCTCGAGTAGGGGGTGTTTCCAAGGAGAATCTTCTCTACGTCATGTAGTGATTATGAGGTGGATGGGGTTAGACTTCTAGGTATGGGGTTTCATGACATACAAGGGATTGTATTGTCTCATTTATGGGTGCCTTTGTTGAGGGCTAGCTACATCATTTTCCTCTTTGTGTTTTTAAAGCATATTTTTTCCAATCCCTTTATTTTTATTTTTCACATAATCCCAAGTTGAAGACAATAAGGGGAACTTAAAAGGAAATGCATAGCCCACATATGCTCTACCCCGATTTACATGAATTTCCAAGTTGAAGTCAATAAGGGGCACTAAAAAGGAAATGCATAGCCCACAAATGCTCTACCTTGGAAAGCGTGACTGATCAATTAGTTAGTTATTTGATGGGCCCATTAATTTATTTTGAAGAGGTGTTTCATTTGTATTGGGATCCCAGTGTGAGACTTTATTGCATGATTTTTTATCTAGGGAACCCCTGAGCCTAGTGGCCCCTCTTCCCATGAAATGAATTGCATTCCCTTCTTGGGTCAATAAGACTGAAAACCTAAAAGATGAGGAAGTAGAGAGGAATAAATTATGGGAAGTGGAAAGTATGAGTGATAATGGTATGATAACATTCAAGGAAACACCCTAGTAGCAACCTTTTCTCTAAGGGTGACCACTTACTAGGAAACCATGTCAACCACCAAGGTGAAATAAGGAAAAAGGAATGATTTCCAAGCAAATGTTTTCAAAATCAAGAAAGGACTCTTTGCAACATGTTCAAATTCTTCATTTATTAGAATGACACTTACCAAAACACAAGACTTGTTATCTCATGGAGCGAGACCCGTCATCCTCTATGAGCTAAGATGTGTGTGGTGGACTCTGCTACCATAGGTCAGATGGTGATGTGTGGTATGATAGGGGCCTCTACTTTCTCCTCTACCACTCTGTGCTTCATGTATGCAACCTAAGGGCCTCGACACATCTTCTCCTTAGTTATTCCTAGGAATGGGGGATAACAGTTCCAATTCCTTTGGGAGCAAGGCTAACTACTGAACAATGTCCAAAGACATAGGAAGAAATAGAGGATATGACACTTGTCCCCTATGCAAGTGTTTTTGGTAGTCTAATGTATGTGATGGTATGCACTTGACCAGGAATTTCCCATGTAGTGGGAGTGTTGAGAAGATACATGTCGACACCTGGAAAGGAGCATTGGATAGTTGCCAAAAGAGTATTCAATTATTTTTGTGGCACAAAAGATTATGTTATATGATACCAAGGAAAAATTGGAGGTGACAATGAAGTAAATGTGCATGGCTTTGTCAACGTTGACTGGGCTGATATCTGGATCGACAAAGGTCAACCAATGTATATGTGTTCAAAAAGTTTGGTGGAGAATTCAGTGGGATGAGTCAACGAGAGATAGTTGTAGCTCTTTCAAGAAAAAAATTTGAATACATGACAACCACTCATGGAAGCAAAGAAATTAGACACATTGGAAAACATAGAAAACTCTTTGACCAAGTTTGTGAGTGTTGTGAAGTTCTCTTGGTGTAGATAGGAAATGGGAATTAATACCATGGGCATGTGGAGAAAAGTTTAGGAATCTACAGGTTTCAATAAAGAAGACAAAAAGTGGGAAAATGTAGGGTTGTTATAATCGTTGCAGTGAAATTTGAAGGTCGAGGTGGATTGATTGGGAAAATTTGAAGTTGAAGTAATCGAAAGAAATTCAAAGAGTTCAACCAAAAAAAGGTCGACATGAGGTCATGTGGAAAATGACTGAATATTGAATGAAGGTCGACTGGTAATCTGACTTGGTATTCAACTGTAACAGATTCTCAAGATTTGCGAGATTTGTAGCTAATGATCTGTGTGGATCTGTAACTGTTTTTGGGTGCCTTTCTTTAGGTTTTTTCTTACTGTAAAGCATATAAATAAGGCATGTTGTAATGTTGTAAAATCCAATCTTTAGATAATATTTAGTTAGTATTTGGATCGATTGTTTTATAGGTTGTTGGTCATGTAGATATAAGCCGAATTGACTACATAGTTGTCCTTGTGTAAAGCAAGAATCTATGATGTTGATTGTTCTTAGGTGTGAACCAAGGTTAGGCATGTAACCTTTTATTCTGAATGAATAAGACAACAAGAGAGCAAGATGCTCAAGGAATGTTGGTTTTCTTGTTTGGGTTTCCAGGGTAAAATCTCTATGGATTGTGTATTTTCTTTGTCAATTATTTGATAGCTTAAATCTTTCTTCCTCTCTTATGTTAGGTTTAGCATGGAAGTGTTATGTTTACTAACAATAAATGAAAAGGTTGGAAATTGAAAAGAATGCATAAGCAACAGGATATATGACAACAAGTTGAATCTAGCATTAGGTTCAAAAGCGTAAGCGGGAAAATGCGATGCAATTACAACTTGACACAACAGATTTGGGAACCCCATGAGGTATTATCCAGAATAATAATGATAACAAGTTATAAGGCTTCGACGCAAAGTCATGGTAGGAATAAATAGGGTGTTGGAATCATTATCATTGATGTCAAGGGATTAATGATGTCATTAATGTCATATTACGACATTACAATACGCACAACATTTCCAAGATTGAATCATATATATATATATATATATATATATATATATTAAAAAAGGGGTACATGTAGTAAAAAGTGGAATTGTGGTTTCAAACCCATGGGGTTGAGGTATTTGTCCATGGTTTGGGGTATTTTCCTATGGTATTTGGGGTATTTTCTCATGGTATTGGGAATAAATTATTTAATTAAGGGACATGTCCCTTAATGAAGAGTTATGAAAAAAGTATAAAAAAGAGAAATTATTGAGAGAATGTGTGTGTGTGAAAAATGGATTAGCAAAGACTTAATTGCAAAATCTATTTCTAGTAATCTTGGCATTTTCATGATAGATTTTTTATAGGATATTTCCGAACCTACAATTTGGAAGAGATGGAGGAGATATCTTGGTGTACATGTGGTAAAATTTGTATATGTTGATTCCCTATACGTTCATATATATTCTCTGTGGAAGTTATGGTTCCTAAATGCTCTTGAAATCAGTTTCAAACATGTCATCTTGACACTTTTTCTATAACTTAGATTCCTGGATGTTTTAGACCATGCGGTTTTACATAGATAGAGGAGATATCTTGGTATACATGTGGTAAAAATATCATATGTTGGTTATATATACTTTCGTAGATATTCTCTGTGGATGTTAGGGTTCTTGGATGCTCCTAAAATCAGTTTCAAAAAGGTCAGACACTTTTGTTATAAATTATTTTCTAGGATGTTTCAAACCTTGATATTATGCAGAGATAGAGGATACATATTGTTTTATATATGGTAAAAATATCAGATGTTGTTTCGTTATACTTTTGGAGATATGCTCTGTGGAATTTAGGGTTCCTAAAATCAATTTCAGACAGGTCAGCTTGGCACTTTCACTATAACTTATTTTCTGGGATGATTCAAACCTTGATATTTTGCAGATATAGAGGAGAAATCTTGGTGTAAATTTGGTAACAATTTCAAATGTTGGTTCTCTATATTATCGTATATATTCTCTTTAGAAGCTAGGGTTCCGTAATGCTCCTGAAATCAGTTTCAAACAGGACAACTTGGCACTTTTGCTATAACTTATTTTCTAGGATGTTTCAAACCTTGAGATTTTATAGAGACAGAGGATAGATACAAAAGTACCTCATGTAAGAATATCAAAATCAAATTTGAAAAATTGGATATGTGGCATGTTTTACAATTACATTCTTGGGAAATGTCCTAAGACATCAAGCTTTGGGAAAGTTTCCATTTGGAAATTCAAATTTTGGTCAGCTTGGTTAAGGTAGAAGTAGTGAGAAAACCTGGTGAAATAAAAAGCAGTGAGTATACATTGTAAAGGAAAAAAAAGGGAGCAGACTTGGTGAAGGTAGAAATAGCAAGAAAACTCAACGAAGGTGGGTGCACCTCAGATATTAGTGTCTCTTTCTAAGTTGGTTCTTAGAGGTGGGGATTGGTGTCTCCAGTAGATTGATGTCTACGAAGATCTGTAATAGATTGGTTTCTCTTGATAAGTTGGTGCTTGGCGGTGGGGATCAATGTCTCTATTAGATTGGTGTTTATGAATATCTAAAAGAGATTGGTGTATCTTGCTAAGTTGGTGCTTAGCGGTGGGGATTGGTGTCTCCAATAGATTGGTGTCTACGAAGATCCGTAAGAGTAGGTTATTTCCTACCAATATTTCTACAAGTGGGTATTAGTGTCTCCAATAGGTTGGTTCCTACAAAGAATTATAAAAATAAGTTTTGTGGTTTTCTCCTGAAAGGGTTTCAACGTAAATCTTGTGTTCCATGATATTATTTTTTTCTTATGGTTGATGAATGTTTGAAAAGGTAAAAAATTGTCGTATACGGATTCACCCCCCCCCCCCTTCTCAGTATAAGTTTCTACTCTAAAATTGGTATCAGAGTAGGTTCCTTCGAAAATAGTCTAACCATTGGAAGTTAGATCTCGGGAGCACATATGGTCGGTCAAGAAGTTTTCTCCACAAATAGGGATTTGTTGTTTGATGGAACAAACTATGCCTTATGGAGCATAAGGATGGGAACACACATAATGGCCCTTGGGTTTGATATTTTGCAAGCAATCATGAATGGTTATATAGCCCCAAAAAATCCACCAATAGATATGGTCGAGAAGAAGCCTAGTGAACATAATGCAAAAGCTATGAATGCCATGTTGTGTGGTCTATCAGAATATGAGTTTTTCAAGGTGATGCATTGTGGATCAACAAAATAAATTTGGGACAAGCTTCAAAATATATATGAAGGCGATGACAAGGTTAAAAAGGAAAATCTCCAAACTCATAAAGACAGTTCGAGAGATTGAAAATGAAAGATGAAGAAAACATTGCAACTTATATCCTCTGTGTAGATGAAATTGTCAACACCATCAAAGGACTTGGTGAAAAGGTTGAAGAACCAATGATTGTACAAAATGTGTTAAGGTCACTCCCCTTAAGATTTGATGCCAAAGTTTTCACTGAAGAAATAAAATATTTTTATTCATTAACAATGGATGAATTGCATGGAATCTTCATGACGTATGAAATGAGGAAAGAGAAAGAAAATCCATCAAAGAGAGAAACAACGTTTAAATCCTGAAAGAAGAAAAAAAACATAGAGCACGAATCAAGTGATAGCTTGAACAATGAATCAGATGAAGAGGAAGTACACTTTGTGAGAAAAATAAAAAAGGGATCTGGAAAATTCAAAGGTAAGCTTTCCTTTAAATTATTTAATTGTGTAAAAGGAGGATATTTTTTTGAGAAGTGTCCATATGCAAAAGTTTGAAGTAGCGATGATGAACAAGACCATAAATGAAATAAAGCCTCATCACCAGACAAAATGTTAGTGACTCGTCTGAAGAAAGCAGTTCAAGCAGTTCCTATAATGATAGAGAAGAAACTCTCATTATGGCAATCAAAACAAAGATTGATCAAGACAAAGGGAAAAAAATGATGGTTTTAGTAGAAGAGGAAAATATTGAAACATAAGGGGAAGTTAATATTGAAGAAGAACTCATGTGTTCCTTAAGAGAAATAAAGAAGCTAAGGAAAATTAATTTGAAACAAAAGTAGCAGTTGCAAAAATATGAAGAAGAGGATTGTGATTCAAAATCCAAAATGTCAGAAATCCTTGAAGAAATATACAATAATATCATGAACCTAAAGGTTCAATTAGAAGAATCAAGAAGGATTAAAGAAGTGATGAGAATCCAGGAAAAGAAAAAGGAAGAAAATTGTGAAGAGCTAGAATCTGAAATTGTTTCCTTAAGAAATGAACTGGAGAAAATAACTATTAAGTTGAATAGAAGCTTGAAGTTTGAAAAGAGTATTGAAATACCAGAAGATATCATAAATTTTCAAAGGTCTCCATTTATAAAGAATGTTCTTGGATATGATGTTGTTATTTCCTCCCTGCCTACACTTGGCCTTCCTACAACTAGGGAAGTTTGATTTGTTGCGGGTGGAGTTCAAACTGGTTTTCTATAAGAGCAACCTATTGTTGATTGT
>ML780250.1:125296-162568 GCA_009831015.1 Picea engelmannii
TTGTTATGTAGCCTCAAGCTAAACCAACAACTTCAACAACACATCACAACCAAAATACCAATACCCATATGCCAAATACCAACAACAAAATACTAATTGTATCCCTCAACAAATCTAATATATGCAGCAATACTGAACATCCAAACCATCTCAAGCGCTGAACACTAGCTCACAAAACATACCTCAAACAAGATGTGCCATATCTCTCATAAATAGACCCCAACCATGTTGCTGCCTCGATTTTTCTGCCGCACTTTTTCTGTCACGATTTTTCTGCCGCACTTTTTCTGCCGCGAATTTTCTTCCATGATTTTTATGCCACACTTTTTTTGCTGCACATTTTTTGCCGTGATTTTTCTGCCTTGATTTTTATACCGCGATTTTTTTGCCGCACTTTTTCTGTCGTGATTTTTTTGTCGCACTTTTTCTGCCACACTTTTTTTGCCATAGTTTTCCTACCACACTTTTTCTGCTACAAATTTTCTCTATCAATAATACCTTCCCAAATAACCTTTCACAAAAATAGATATTCAATGATATTCAAGTGTGTTTTGAATGAGATAGCCTTGTCTCTTATTTATAATTTCATGTAGCATCCCACTTTCCTTATTTTAGGGAGTTCTCCATTAACTTTATTATTTAAATAATTTATTTTGCAAACACTTTGACTTTTTGTTGCTTCTAGATGACTCATGAGGGTTCCACAACTTTACATGGCCATAACTCTCTAAACATGAGGATTTATGTGGCGTTCCACATACCACCGGAAATGGAATGACATGTACTATCCATCTAGAATAGTCTTACCTACAAATATATCAAAACTCATACCATTATCCATCAAACAAACTTGGGTCCATTACCCAAACCTTTGTGATATCAGAATTCTCTACCAGACTTTCTTCAAGGGTTGACATCAATGGAAATTAACCCAATTAATCAACAGAAACAACTTGTTTACCAAGGAATTTGACTGATGCATTTTATCACACATATTGTAGTTTGGGAAAATCTCAACCGAAACCACAAAGGTGTGACAACTATGGGAGTATTTACCCATTGTCACCTTAGATAAACACTCCTCTCACTTTAGTGATGACAAAATCACCACAAGTGGAGAATCCCAGGTGACCCTAGGGGAGATGGAAAGTGAAAGGATATGAAAGGTGCCCCTATAGGTCAAGGTCAAATATGGAAATAAGGCTTCAAAAAGAGTCTTGTGAGAAGGTGATTGGTTGCCAATGAAGTGTACTTGCAAAACAATGTTAGTCCTACCGAGAACAAGATGATATATAGAAAATGAAGTCTCAAAACCAAAGGGGATTCAACAAGAAACCTTGTTGTCCCAAATTTCAGTAGTATGGAAATATATATATCAACAACAAATGATAATAAGAGTTTCAAATTTAATCATCAAAATCAAGTACAAGATATTGGAAACAAAGCTAGCAATAAGTAGATGAATTTCCAATGATTAAAGAAAGGCTTTGATAGCAATTAGAGGGTTGTTATTTAGTTTTATAAACAAGATTTGTAATAGACTTATGTCTATAGCAAACAATTTCTACAACAACAAATTCTAGGCACTAGAATCAACAAGTAAACCACCCAAAAGATAGTTAATAACTAGTAGATTAATTATGGCAGCTTGCAAGTGAATTTTAGTAGTAGAAAACTAAGTAAACAATGAAAGGAATATGAGTTTGATGCATCCCTATTGTTTGTATAATTAAACTTATAACAACAATGAGATCACTCAGTTAATCAAGACGCCCTTAGGGCACAAAGTAGCTTAGAGCGTGTAAAATTATATTCCAAACTTAAACAATCCAAACTCCTTGATATAAAATTTACCAATGCATAATATCCAATATCCAATGTAAGTAGATTAGTGCCTTATCTATTGGGTTATGGAGTCTCTTGTTTATGATCTAGGGTTTATTACTACTCTAGGGTGTAAGCACTTTTACTCCCTAGAGAAAACAAACCTTAGCAAGGTAAATCTATAAGGGTGTAAGCCCTTTTACTCCAAGTGGCAACCCTTGCAAAACAACATTTTCAATGACAAAAAGATAGATCATGATGGAGGGTGTATGCCCTTATAGTCTTTTGACAACCTATTTCAACTAGGTGTCAACTTCATGTACCATAAAGATATGTACCTTGTGGTACAACATGTTTGAAGACTTATGGCTCAGTAGGGCAGTTCTGCCCCCAGAACTTCTTTCTTTGTACACAGAATGTACACTCCCTTGTCTGGGATAATAATGTAATATGTTAGCATGGGTAAATTTTTCATTAGTTACATAGGAATTTATCATTAAGGAATTCCTTTCATCGAGTGTGTTTTTTCCTCGGGTAATTAATCTTGCTTAGAGACGATTTTAATCATCCTTGAGTTTTTCACTCAAATAATCCTCCAAAGTGGTGAAAGGAGTTCTAATGATTGAGCCCAAGGGGTGACCAAGGTTTAGAAATGTTGTAAATTACCATGCTATACATCTTCTAGAGTCTTGTCGAATTCCATTAAGTTTTTATAGGATTTTTTAATTATTAATTTTTTTTGTAAATTGGAAATTTTAATTATTTTTGATGTAAAATGTAAAAAAATGGTCCTTGTGGATTTTTTATAGTGGTATGGTTACTCAAATAAAATGGCTTATGACCCCCTACACCCTTGGGCCAATTTTCAGCTCAATTGGACAAGTTTTTCTAGGTCATTGTCCATGAGGAGTCCAAGTCAGTCAAAAGTCAAAAAATAATTGGCTAAGGTAAAAAGGCCAAAAAAATTGTTAAATTGTCTAAAGTCATGAGAGAGAGTGGGGAAAAGATTTCTAATTTGTTTCCTAAGTTGGAAAAGTTAAAATCCACTTAGAATTCCCTCCCATTCCAAGCCAGCAACCAAAAGTGAGTCTCCTTAGCCAAAAGTGTGCCCCCCTTGCTCATGAACTTAGGGAAAAGTGAAAATTAAAGTGAGAAAAGTGCCAAATCCCCAAGTGCGCCCTTCCTAGTGCCTAAATTCATGTTTGAACAAGTGTAAAGGGGTTTTACCCCATCCCATATCACCCCACAAACCCTAACTCACTCCAAAACCCTAAAAGTGTTCCCTTCTTGACTTGTTCTCTCTCTCTCTCTTGGATGGGTGACACTTGCCAAGAGGGGTCTCTCCTCTCTCCCTCATATAAAAAAAATCCCTCCCTCATTTGGACATAAGTTTCTCACATAAACTCTACTATACCAAAATATCTCCTCTTTCTCTCTCTTATTCTCTCCCATTTTCTTCTTTGTAATTTTGCTACAAATTTTGGGCAACCACATTTTGTGGATAATAAAGGTGAAGCTTTGGAGGATCTTTTGTGTCTCTTGTAGTATTCTTGGATCCATTGTATGTTTTTATTTTTGAGGTAATATTGCTGCAATTATTTTTTGTATTTCCTTGCTTGCATTGTTCTACTTAGAGCCCCAAGTAAAGTATTTTGTTTGGGATAGATTGGTAGTAATATTGCTATTAATCTTTGTGGGTTGTTTATGCTTGGGTTTGCAAAATATTTTGCAAGCCATTTGGATAAGCTCACCTTTTTATTTTATTTTGTACCAAGGATTTATATATCTTCATATCACCAAAGGCTTGGAGGAGTGGATTTCATATCTTGAAACTCACTTGGCCAACCATATAAAACTTCCTTTATTTTTTGTTTTCATTTCCAACCACTTACTATTCATTTTCAAGCATTTTAATAATATAATATTGCAATATAATCTTCATTTACATGTTCATATTTTTACATAATAATTTATGTTGATGTTCTAACAAAAAACAACTTGTTCCAAGTCCTTTTTAACATTTTTCCGGCAAGAAAAGTTTGTTGTTTTTTGCAGGTTTTCATCAGTTTAAGGGGGATTGTTACCAGTTTTTGGTCCCAAAAGACTCAAGGAAGCATCCAAGAGTTGTGGTGCCAAAAACCACTTACCCTTTCATATTCTAAAGCATTGTAAGAATCCCAAGAGAGTCTCTTGGGCTTGCATTTTCTCTACTTTAATTTTCAAATCCGTAAATTGTAATTTAGTTGTAGCATATCGCTCACACCTTGCATAGTGCTTGGCTTTTCCATCCATGCAATATCGTGAAGGATAACTTAAAAGTTAATTTTTTGTTTTTGCTTAATATTGTTGCCCCACTTCTCCCACAAAGAGAAGGTTGAGTGGCTAGGTTAGTTTGTTTTATTTCATTTCATCTTATTTTATTTTACCCACCTTGGCACAAAATCGGTAGGCTTTCCCTCCACATTGTGCCATTGTTGTGAGGTTGCTAAATTATTTTATTTTTTCCCATCTTTGTCCTTAATGAAAATTTGTGTGGCTAGTTATTTGTTACTATTTATTTTCAAGTTATTTCATTTAATTAATTATGCCTACACCTTGCATTGTGCTTGGATTTTCCAACCTTGCAATATCGTGAAGGATAGTTTAGTTTCATTTTCTTGCAAAGTAATTAAATTGGTGCCCTTCCTTCTGCCTCGTATTCCCTCCCCTTGCCACTTTGTGGATCTTGGGTAACTAATAAATGGAAAAGAACTGTGTGGCTAGATTAATTAGGCACCCAATCTGTTATTTTTTAACCATCAAAATAGGGTGACTTGGGTGGTTAGAAGGGGTTGAAGCTAGGGACGGTTTCACAACACTACATGTCCTCCTTGTTGAGCGCCCAAACATTTTGGATTTCACCTGTGGAGATAGGGAAGAACTTTTTTTGTTCTTCTTATCAAACACCCAACACATCATTTTGGTTGAAGGGAAAGGGACTTGGGGTAGTCACATAGCTTAGGATTTCTACAACTCACATTTAATCCCCCTAAGCTCAAGAGAGACCTAAAAAACTTGCTAAAATCAACCTACACACTTTTCACAATAGTTTCAATCCAAGTTTTTCCATTTACTTTTCAAGCAAGTTTACTTTTCAGCAAATTCCTTTCATGTGAATATTTGTATTGTAAGCATTCTTTATTTCATGTATTCTTTATTCATTTGAGCATAAGTGTTCTAAGTTTAAAGTTAGTTCTCATATTTCTTGTATAAATATTTCACAAGCTTATCTCGTCCTTGTAGAGTTATATTTCCTTAGTGTATATATAAGTAATTTAATTTTGATAATATTTATGCACTGGTCTTTTATTATTTTGAAAAGAAAAAGGCTTGTGTGTTATTAAAAGAATTGCACAATTGCATTTGTTGCTTGTCATTGGGTTGGGTCTCCCTAATTAATAACCTAGTTAATTCCTAGAACCTTAACAACAATACTTCACATATTTTAAGAGGGTCTACCCTCCTTGGCTTCCCTAGGAGTGAGCCTAGACGAAAGAGGTCTAGATCGAGGTCACAGTGGGTATATACTTAGGTGTGTGCCTCCAAGGACACATCAAGTGGTTTGGAGACTTCTCCACAATTGTAGGTGTGTATTTGGTGCCATTTCCGGGGATAAGTCTCTTATCCTTGGTTAATTGACAAAATTTAATTAATTCTTTAAAAACTAAGTAATAAACTTTTTCCCTTAATTCACAACTTGAGTTTTGTTATTTGACATTGCTTGGTCTCCAAGTGGCGACTCTATTTGATAATTTCTTTGACATATCCTACTAGTAGCAACCCTCAAGGTTTGGTTGATTCCTTTGCTAAACCTGAAAGGGTGTATAGGAGGAGAATAAACAAATTATCTCCTCATGGACTCCTTGAAAGTATTGGAGAAGAAGCAATCTTTTATATACACCTCTTGTTTGTACCTAATAATCCTACATTAACTATGGGTGACCTATTGAGGCCATGTAATTTTACCAATGTTCAAGGTTATCCTCATCCTATTCATGACAAAGATATTGACAAATTTAATTCTTTCAAGAGAAACAATGTTGTTAGTGCCAGGACCCACATCTTCAACTTCAACTTATGTGTCAGCAAGTGGTTTAATGGTCACAATTATGAATATGTCAAGATTACCCTTTTTATTTTTTCTCTAGAAGGGGATGCAACAAAATGGTTCTCGAAATAGGATCCTAACAAATTTAGCACTTTAGTAGAAATCACAAAAGCCTTCAATGAAATATGGGGTGATAAGAAGGAAGATCGTCACTTATTGGCTGCCCTTAATTCTAGTCAGAAGAAATAAAATGAAACAATGGAATAATTCAACAAGAGATTTAATGACTTATTTAAAATCCTCCCTCAAACTATTAAGCCTCTTGATGCCTCAATATTAATTCATTATATGGAAGCCTTTGAGGGTGAAATCAGATATCAGTTGAGGGACAAAGAGCCAACAACTCTAATGGATGCACAAAATCATGCTATCAAGATAGATAAGAATATGCAAGATGTTAGGAAGTCAAATTTTCCAGGTTTCTCAAGGGGAACTTATTCCAAAACCAATGAGGATAAGAATACGAAAGTGGAAAATCAAGAGTCTTCTAATGATGGCATAAAGGAGATCACTTAGTTAATTAAGCAAATGGATTTTAACTGGGATAATAAAATAAAGAAAATAGAGATTAACCATACAAATCAGATGACAACCATGCATGATATGTTGGTGGCCATGGAGATGGATCAAGCTAACATATCTCATCATAAGCCAAATGACAGGTGGCCAAAGATACCTCCACCTCAAGAGAAAAGGCCACCAAATTCTTTCGACTCTACTAACTTCGTTGATCACCAAGTTATCTCATATTGTAGACCTTGTGGGCAATTTCATGAGGAATCAACTTGTCAAATTTTGTTGGCCATGGAGCCTGATTATCTTCCTGATTCAGAGGTCATTTATTTCAATCATTTTTACACCCCCTGGAAGAATGTACACCTGTCCACGTGGGGGAGTGCAGGGGTTGCTTTCCCCTCCTGCGAGGTCTGGGGAAAAGCGGGCCCCTGAAGGAAAAACTGCCTTGTAAATGTATATTGTAATTTCATATTAAATCCGAACCATTCATTATAAGGTTATATATATGACAGTAGAAGTTATGTTAGGGTTGTTTTCCATAGAAGGAAACCCTGTTTTTATGAGGGAAATGCATTGCAGCTATGTATTATTGTGAATATTGTATTTTGAGTGAGGAGACTGTGAGAGAAAGAAGAGGAAGTTACAATGGGTGTGTTGTAGGTTGTATCCCTTCATTTGTTGGATAATAATAAAGGAAGTACCTGGAGATTTCTCTGGTGGACGTATCCCACACTGGGTGAACCATGTATATCTATGTCTCTCTTGTATTGTGTATCTTCTTTGTTTTATTTCTGCATTTGTTTTATTTTATTGCTCCGCGATCATGTTTTTCTAACAAATGTTTCTTCAAGTTTGTAATGAAGGGGAGCCATCTAGTCCTGAACATGAGTAAGTTAATATGTTTGGTCATGAATATAATGTTGGCATGAACGAATGGATGGAATTGATGGAGCATAGTAGGGAAGCAAATGTTGTGGGTAAATATTGTCGTTTAATAAATGTCCAATCATTTAATTGTCAACACGAGGAGTTTGTAAACCTACGAAGAACATCCACAGTATATGCATGATTGAATCTAATTTAACCTAATATAATGTTGAAGTTGCAATTGGAATTGAATTGTTAATCTAATGCGGGAATCTGAAACATGCGAGTTGGAATTGAATTGTTGAAACACACGAATGAAATGAATTGCTGAAACATACAACTGAAATGAAATTGCGTAAATAAAATTAACTTGGAAATGAAAAATTGAATCAAAGGAAAAAAAAACATGTCAAGAGAAACAAGATAACACGTGTGAGCTCACACTAACAATGAAGCAATCTCAATTACATCACAATGATCAAATGACAAAATAATGAAATCATGAAAATAATCAAAGAAATGACTATGAACCAAATGACTAACTCCTATCATTGATTTCTAATCATTTTCCAATGTAAATATAATCTCCTTCTAATCCCATAATGAATAATTACTTTATCATCCTAATGACCACTCCCTCATGAACATAGAGCACTCTCTTTTATACATGAGAGCTTTGAAAAGAAGATAAGCATCTCATAATTACAGATCCACTTTTCTCTCAACTAGTTTTCCATTATTACAAAATATGATCCCTTCAAATCCTCACACATATCTCTCATAAATCTTGGATAAGATATGCTATCCATTCCCCATGATCTTCTCCTTGAAATAAAATTGAATAATTATCTCCTCAAATATTGAAATGGTGGAGGAAATATTTGAGAAGTATTTTTGAATTAATCCTTCATATATTCCTACATATTACAAAGTTCACACATTTTTGAAATGTATATGAAAACATGTCAATTTTATAATATTTAATCATAAATTCTCTTTTAATACTAAAATGAATAAAGTGGAAAATAATAAGGTGAAAACCAAATGTATTTATGAAAACGATATAATGAAAGGTTAAATGAGGTGATAAAATGTGAGGAATGGTGAAAGGAAAAGAGGATGAAAATGTGACATTTATGAGACACAACATTAAACTGCATGAATGATATTGTGGACAAAGTAACATAAAAATTTTGTCCTAAGCTTACTCCCAAGCAAGTATCATAAATGGATAAGTATAGAGGTTCCACTTATCAAAGGGATGGGACAAAAAATCAAGATAGACCTATGACTCGTCCTCCCCCTCCTAAATCAATTGGCCCTACAAATTCAGAATTAAATATTGACTTAGGAGGTTGGTTGAATAATGGAAAAAAAATGGGTCCATGTGGAAGAAATTATGAAAATCCCATCTCAGAAGAGGAAATTGCTCAAAGCCATAGAGGAGCCTCCTCATAACAATATTGACAGACCACCATCTATAGCTTACCAGGATGCACTTGTGATTTTGCAAAATTGGGATAGGGGAAACAAAAATAATCAACCATTTTTCCTTTCTCTACTTGTGAACAACCATCTCCTGCATAATTGCATGCTTGACTCTGGAGAAAGTTCAAATGTTATGACTAAGAAAGTGATGCAACAATTAAATTTAAGGATTTCAAGGCCTTACCATAACATTTGTTCCATGGATAGTAAAATGATTAAGGTGCATGGTTTGATTAATATCTTACAAGTAAACTTGGCTGCCTTCACAGACATCATGATAGAAATGGACATGGTAGTGATTGATGTGCCAGATGCTTGGGGTATGTTTCTTTCAAGAAAAATAGTTGTATATTTGGGGGGTAATTTACAAATGGACTTAACTTGTGTCACACTCCCACTCCAGATGGGGCCACATTTAAACTAAACAGAGAATTGGAATGAAAATACCATGTAGAGGATAAAAAAAAACCCATAAATGAGTTTGTATATCGTGGATTAGATATGGGATGTTGTCAGATGCCATCTAATTTCGCAACACATGTCAAGGAGGAACTTGAAGATGAACTCCCAAGTGTTTGTAATGTTTGGGATGTCATGGATTCTTTTGATGTTATTTTTCTTGAAGAAGCTTCATGTGAAAGGGATATTGACATGACTCTTTCAAAATCTGGGATAGAGTTGGATTTGTCATTCAGTATTGCGTCATCAACATCAATTCACTAGCTTTCGGATGAATTGGTCATATGTCAGGAAGAATTGGATAGTATTTTTGGGCCATCTATTCTTTATGTCTTAGAAATTGGGGACATTTTTTTTTACGAAGATGATGTCTTCAACAAATAGGACGAGCATAAAATGAAAGAAAAGAAGAGTAGAAAAAATGGAATAAATCTGGTAGAAGATCGTAAGGATGATGAGAAAATTAATGATGATAATAATAATCAACATATCATCCCTATTGAAAATTATTCCAAGCCTTTCAAACAAGATATGAAATCAACAAACTTTAAATATTTTTGTTTGGCACCAATACAACTTCATCAGAAAGGGTTCAAGGAAGATTCTATCGAGTGGTTGAGAACTGGGAAAAAGGGTTCACATCATAACATCAGAAAATAGGGTAAAGTGTATAAGTCTTCTGACAAATCATATCATCCAATTGGACGACATAAAGTTAGACATGCCAGTGAAAAGCCCTCACCTTGAAAGGATCCTCAACGCAACCATTTGGTGTCCAAAGGGGCACTCTTTATAACATATCTCTAACCTTTTTCCTTTTTATTCTTTCAGTTTCGTCATTATTTCATAAGTTCATTGTATATTCATTTCATTTATTTGATTATTGTCAATATCATTTCATTTATTTATTATTTTTTTCACATGTACTTATGTTGGTTATTGGTGTGAAATTTGTTTTGCGGAGTCTGAGGTTTTCACATGCTCTCCTTCCAAAATATTGAGCACACATCCCCATGTGGAGCCAGATATTGACCACCTATTTCAACTAGGTGTCAACATCATGTACCATGAATATATGTACCTTGTGGTACAACATGTTTTAAGAATTATGGCTCAGCAAGGCAATTCTGCCCCCAAAACTTCTTTCTTTGTACACAGAATGTTCACTCCCATGTGTGGAATAATAATGTAATATGTTAGCATGGGTCAATTTTTTGTTAGTTTCCTAGGACTTTATCATTAGGGAATTCCTTTCATCGAGTGCTTTTTTTTCCTTAGGTAATTAATCTTGCTTAAGGGCGATTTTAATTATCCTTGCGTTTTTCACTCAAATAATCCTCCAAAGTGGTGAAAGGTGTTCTAATGATCGATCCCAAATGGTGAATAAGGTTTAGAAATTTTTTGAATTACCATTCTATACATCGTCTAGAGTCTTGCGGAATTTCGTTAAGTTTTGATAGGATTTTTTAATTATTATAATTTTCTGTAAATTGGAAATTTTAATTATTTTTTATGTAAAATATAAAAATTTGGTCATTGTGGATTTTGTATAGGGGTATGGGTACCCAAATAAAAATTATTATGACCCCCTACACCCTTGTACCAAGTTTCATCTCAATTGGACAAGTTTTTCTAGTTCATTGTCCATGAGGAGTCTAACTCGGTCAAAAGTCAACAAATAATTGGCTAAGGTAACAATGCCAAAAAAATTGTAAAAATGTCTAAATTCATGAGAGAGATTGGGGAAAATATTTCTAATGTATTTACTAAGTTGGAAAAGTTAAAATACACTTAGAAGACCCCCCCATTCCAAGCCAACAACCAAAAGTGAGTCTCCCTAGCCAAAAGTGTGCCCCCCCTGCTCATGAACTTAGGCAAAAGTGAAAATTAAAGTGAGAAAAGTGTCAAAACCCTAAATGTGCCCTTCCTAGTGCCTAAATTCATGTTTTAACAAGTGTAAATTGGTTTTCCCCCTTCCCATGTCACCCCTCAAACCCTAAATCACTCCAAAACCCTAAAAGTGTGCCCTCCTTGACTTGTTCTCTCTCTCTTGGATGGGTGACACTTATAACTCATACAAGAGGGGTCTCTCCTATCTCCCTAATATAAAAGAAATACCTCCCTACTCATTTTAACACAAGTTTCTCACAACAAATCTATTATACCAAAATCTCTCCTCTCTCTCTCTCTTGTTCTCTCCCATTTTCTTCTTTGTAATTTTGTTGCAAATTTTGCGCAGCCACATTTTGTGGATAATAAAGGTGAAGCTTTGGAGGATCTTTTGTGTCTCTTGGAGCCATTGTATGTTGTTATTTTTGAGGTAATATTGCTGCAATTTGTTTTTGTATTTACTTGCTTGCATTGCTCTACTTGGAGACCCAAGCAAAGTACTTTGTTTGGGATAGATTGGTAGTAGTATTGCTATTAATATTTGTGGGTTGTTTCTACTTGGGTTTGCAATGTATTTTGAAATCCATTTGGATAAACTCACCTTATTTCTTTAGTTTGTAGCAAGGATTTATATATCTGCGGATTACCAAAGGCTTGGAGGAGTAAATTTCATATCCAGAAACTCACTTGTCCAACCATCTAAAGCTTCCTTTATTTTTTGTTTTCATTTACAACCACTTATTATTCATTTTCAATCATTTTTCTAATCTAATATTCATTTACATGTTCATATTTTTACACAATAATTTATGTTTATGTACTAACAAAAAACCAACTTGCTCCAAGTCCTTTTTAGCATTTTTCCAGCAAGAAAAACTTGTTGTTTTTTGCATGTTTTCATTAGTTTCAGAAGGATTGTTTCTAGTTTTTTGTCCCAAAAGACTCAAAGAAGCATCTAAGAGTTGTGGTGCCAAAACCCACTTCTCCTTTCATATTATAAAGAATTGTAAGCATCCCAAGAGAGTCTCTTGGGCTTGCATTCTCTCTATTTTAATTTCCAAATCTATAAATTGTAATTTAGTTGTAGCATATCGCCCACACCTTGCATAGTGTTTGGCTTTGCCATCCATGCAATATCGTGAAGGCCAGCTTAAAAGTTAAATTTATGTTTTTGTTTAATATTTTTGCCCCACTTCTCCCACAAAGAGAAGGTTGAGTGGCTAGGTTAGTTTGTTTTATTTCATTTCATCGTGTTTTATTTAACCCGCCTTGGCACAAAATCGGTAGGTTTTCCCTCCACATTGTGCCATTGTTGTGAGGTTGCTAAATTATTTTATTTTTTTCCCACCTTTGTCCTTAAGGAAAAGTTGTGTGGCTAGTTATTTGTTACTATTTATTTTCAAGTTATTTCATTTAATTAATTGTGCCCACACCTTGAATTGTGTTTGGATTTGCCAACCTTGCAATATCGTGAAGGCTATTTTAGTTTCATTTTATTGCAAAGTAATCAAATTGTTGCCCCGCCTTTTGCCCCGTATTCCCTCCCCTTGTTGCTTTGTGGATATTGGGTAACGAAGAAAGGAAAAAGGACTATGTGGATAGATTAATTAGGCACCCAATCTATTATTGTTTTAACCATCAAAATATGGTGATCCTGGAGGCTAGAAGGGGTTGAAGTCGGGGACAATTTCACGGCATGATGTGTGCTCCTTTTTTAGCACCCAAGCATTCTGGATTTGACCTGTGGAGCTGGGGAAGAACCTTGTTTGATATTCTTATTGAGAAACCAACACTTCCTTTTGGTTGAAGGGATAAGGACTTGGGGTAGTCACATAGCTTAGGATTTCTACAACTCACATTTAGTCCCCCTAAGCTCAAGAGAGACCTAAAAAACTTGTTAAAATCAACCTACACACTTTTCACAATGGTTGCATTCCAAGTTTTGCGATTTACATTTCATGCAAGTTTACTTTTAAATCAATTTACTTTTTATTAAATTCCTTTCATGTGAATATTTGTATTCTAAGAATTCTTTATTTCATGTATTCTTTATTCATTTGAGCATAAGTGTTCTAAGTTTAAAGTTATTTCTCATATTTCTTGTATAAATATTTCACAAGATTATCTCATCCTTGTAGACTTATGTTTCCTTAGTGTATATATAAGTAATTTAATTTTGATAATCTTTAGGCACTGGTCTTTTATTATTTTGAAAAGAAAAATGTTTGTTTGTCATTAAAATAATTGCATAATTGCATTTGTTGCTTTCCATTGGGTTGGGTCTCCCTAATTAATAACCGGCTTAACTCCTAGAACCTTAACAACAATACTTCACATAGTTTAATAGGGTCTTCCCCCCTTGGCTTCCCTAAGAGTGAGCCTAGAAAGAAGAGGTCTAGGTCAAGGTGACAGTGGGTCTAGACTTAGGTTTGTGCCTCCAAGGACACACCAAGTGGGTTGGAGACTTATCCACGATTGTAGGTGTGTATTAGGATGGAAATATACTCCTCCAAATGTTTAACAACAATAAACTTAAAACCAAGAAGAAACAACACAATTGCATAAATTCCTTACCTATTTCAAGAGATAGCATGCAAAACCCTTACTTATCAAGAATATTCCACCACATTTCCAAGAAAATAAGCATCAAGAGATAGTGCTAGCCTTCCTTCCAATAGAAAAATAAAAGCATCCACAATAAACCAAGAGAGAGATAGAGTGAATTGTCCAAGTAGGGTGAAAATTTCACCCAATAAAGTATGTACTTCTCAAAACCATCATTATAAAATGAGAGTGAGATGAACTTTATTTATACAAGGTCATCTAACCCTAATTTGTCCACTTTAAAAGTCAACAACAAAATAGAAAAGAGGGTCGACCCTCTAATTTGTCTTTACAATATACAAATATGAAATAACATTAAATTAAAATCCCCTAAGGGGTGACGTCATGCACTAAAGGGTGACGTTAGTCCTCCAAGAGAGACGATGAGCCTCAAGGTGAAAATCGTTGGGCATGTTATCTCGTACCCTAGGGATAACTAAGGAGATCACATCTCAAGGACTACGGGTCCTAGACATGGAGTACCAAGATCTGGATGACTTGAGCATGACCCTGGAGGGGCCCTCTTTTCTTCAGTGCAACCCATTTATCAGCAACAATAGTATCCATCCCGCTAGTCTGGTCTTGAAGTAGTAGTAATTCTTGCTCCTTGAGGTAATGAGTTCGAGTATCATGGTATGTGTCACTTTGATTCTTGAAGAACTTGAATTTTTGCATTCAATTCTCCTTCATTTCATAATGTTTTCTTGGAAATTATGCTCTTTAACTTGTTCATACCTAGAGGGGTGACATGATGCCCTAGTAAGTTGATCTCCCTTTAGGACGGGTTTCCACTGGGTGGGTCTATGAAAGGTCATCATCCGTCCCCTCCATACTTACCAATTTCCATATTTATTCCTCTCATCTTACCCTACCTTTGTTCGTACATTGGGATTGGCCACACTAGGAAGGGTTGTACCTTGCCTTGTCGGAAGAAGGGGATAAAGGCCCAAAGGGTAAAAATAGTTGGAAAGAGTTAAAATCATTTGAAACCTTTGAGATTCTTCACCCAGGGATTCCCGAGAAAGAATTAAAAATATTCTCAGTAAGAAAAGGGAACCCGTAAGATAAATAAACACTCAAGGTACTAGTTGGTGGATAGGAGGTCTCATCATGAGTCGACCTATTATGACCATGGTCATGTATCTATATGACACTACACCTATCTGGTCACCAAACCAAGGTAGTGGCTCTTG
The DNA here is from genome assembly GCA_009831015.1 of Picea engelmannii. Classification (NCBI taxonomy): domain Eukaryota; kingdom Viridiplantae; phylum Streptophyta; class Pinopsida; order Pinales; family Pinaceae; genus Picea; species Picea engelmannii. Next base: position 140,285 of record ML780250.1, read on the forward strand.
GTGGCATAGCTAAGAGAAAGGGGTTCTAATCATGATCCAACCTTCTCATCTTTGTGAAATGTTTGTGGATAATGATATCATCTCTGGTCACCAAGACAAGACAATGTCCCTTAACTCTTCTCTTGAATCAGAAAAGAAAAATATCAAAAGACAATAAATCTAAGAGTGAAAGGCAGTAAATGGGCTAGGAAACAATGGAAGCTATGACAAAGTGCATCTCTCCCTCTACAAAGGCACCCATAGGTAAGACTTACATTTCCCTCTTATCACTGCACCCCATGCCTAAACACTTACCCCATGCCACCTCATACACTTACATGACATGGATTGGATCTCATCTGGGAAACACCCAAAGATTAAGGAGGATTATCCCAATAGGACACCCTGAGACCTTCTCCAAACCTGACTTGTTAAATTGCATAACATCTTTGAGAATTTGTATGGGTAAAGGAGGGTTTGATGCACATTTTTGGGTAATTTAATTATTGGATGTGATTTACATTTTTTGATCATTATGACTTATGAATCCCTGAAGGGCGTACTTGTTGTTTTTGCAGGACCTTTCCTGGTGAATAAGTACACATGAGGGAATGATTATCTTAGACCTTCACGGGGGCTTAAAGCCCACAGATGGATTTTGTAACCGCAGCCAGGGGCAAGAAGATATCAAATATTTGCACCAGGAAGAAAGAAGGACATCACCTTGGAGACACCCTAGAAGACCTATACCCAGTGGGATATTTCTCTTCCACATGGACATTGGCCTTTGAAAGCCCAGGACGTCACCATTGTGACCCTGGACATCATCCAGAGCTAGGGTATATATTTTGGGGGCAATTGTGAGATGTGTGGCATGTGTGGGCATCATCTAGCGCCTTTAGAGGCCAAATGTTCTGCATCCTGAGCCCAATGTTCCACCTTAGGGGCTCAACGTCACCCTATAAGGGCATGACATCACCCTTGGGGATGTTTTTAGCTGTTAATTAATTTTATTTATGTCAAAATTGGATTTTAATGTAAACTGGTGAGGTCAACCTTTTATTTGACCTAAACTTAATTAAAGGTCAAAGTTTTCTATAAATAGAGATAAAGTACTCTCATTTTTTCATCATAACTCACCACACAACAAGTTTGGACTGAAATTTGCACCCTCTTTAAGGGATATTGGTTGAAATAACTAGTGTGCAACTTCTTGGAGAGGCATTTTATGGTGTATCTTGGCTATTTTTCATGGTGGAAGATCTTCAACTAGGGTTTGGCTTGATTATTCTTGGTGGAGTAAGTAGAAAATATGCAATTTGTTCATGTAATAAATTCTTGTGGTACATTTACTTGTTTCATGTTAAAGATTATTAAATTGTTTGCTTAAACCCTAGAAGAGAAACATAAGTTATTTATTTCTCTCTCTAGCTTTTCTATTTGTTTAAATTTCTCAAGTACACCTTGTTTAGAAGTGACTACTAGAGCCCTAAAGTGCTATCACTCTAGTAGCTTCATTCTAATTTCTTATTGCATAATATTTTTCAATAGTCTAAGGAAGGAAGATTCGCTAGGGCCTAAAAGTTCTTACTCTGTAGTGAATTTGTCTTTAAGATTTGGATGTTTGAGGCCTTGAAGTGCCAACACCTCTTCCATCCACCTCTTTTTCTTTGGAAAGTATTATCATTTCTATTTCTCCAATTTGTGTGGTTGTTATTGTTGACACCATAAGCCCTAAAAGGCACTTTTCCACTTGCTTTAGTGAATGATTGATCAAACAAACACTCAAACTCTCTTCCTTGAATCTTTTGTTAACTTATACTAACTCTAAACTAGACTAATTCACTAGTTAATTTGTTGTTGTTTCAAATAATTGCTACATCCATAGTAATATATACTAATTTGTTGCATACACCTACATAAATCACATCTAACTCACTCAGAAATTGCTTGTGATAATTTCTCAGCAATATACTTGATAAATGCTAATTTTCCATGATATTTTCTTGCAATTCTGAGAACTAATACTTGTTGTTGTTACAAATTATTGCTACAACCATCTAATTGCAGCAAATTTTCTGCAAAACTGACATTTAATGCTAGCTAGACACTATAGAAAATGCTTGTGATAGTTGATTATCATCTTGCCTAGTTAAAGTTATTTTTCCATTGTCTTTTCAAGCAATTCTAAGGCATATTTCTTGTAGATGTTATAAAATACTTATTGATTTTTTAAGCTTTCATATCGCTGCAATTTTATATCAACCAGTTTATATTTCAAAGGTTCATGGTCTTATGTAGCACTAACATCATTTTGTACTTGAAAGAAACCATATTTTTTCTTTGTTGTCTTGTTCTGGGCAGGTACACTTTATATTTACTTTTGCTTCATCTATTAAATACATAAAGAACCTTTTGACTTGAGTGACCCGTGAGAGGGGGGTATTCTTGCTTCTTTTTCTTAGTTCATTGGCCCTTTAGGTCACTAGAGATGTCTCCGTTGGGGTAATATTAAAACACTCCTAAACAGAAAGGGGTTTCCTATTAAGGTGATAGTGATAGGTCACCCCCTTGTTACGCCAATCTCGCCTCACTTGCCTTGGGCTTTGGTAAAGTACAGATTGTGCGATAAAAATTTTGGCGCCGCTGCCAGGGAACATCGAGTCAATTTTCCTCAACGACACCTTTTTGGTAAGCCTTTATCCAAAGTCTTTTTTTCATAAAGCTTACATTGTGACTCCATTGAGGCCGATCCCTTTATCCCTTTGATAATATCAAGTAGAGTTTATGGAGACTCTACTGATAACGACCCGTAGCGAGTGTCAATACACATTTTATTAATCTATAGTCCCTATTGTCCCCTCCTAAATGGGCCCCCGAAGAACTCTTCGACCCTTTAGACTTGGCCACTATCCAAGGAGGATTACATGATCTCCCTAAAGATGTCGATTCTTGGATACCCAAGTTTTTAGGAGAGGCTGGAGCTTCTGGTAATACACATTGGACTAAATTCTATGAGAGTTATGAGTTCCATTAGTCTGGGAAAGAACATTTTGACACATTTATGAGACTTTTCTTGGCCTCATTCACTGGGGATGCCAAAAAATGGAGTGCTAAACTCCCTACCAAAATCCTCACAACACATGAAGATTTAGAACAAGTTTTTCTACAAAGATGGGGTGTGATGGAAGATATGGCCTCCCTTTATTCCCAATACCTCAAAAATTTCAAACAAAATGATGAAGATGTTAGCGAATTTAATGATAGGTTTAACACCTTACTTGGTCGAATTGAGCCCAAATTTCAGCCATAGAGTGTTATTCTCCAACAATATTTATATTCCTTCGAAGGACACTTCATGTCTACCCTCAAGAACATATTTCCTACAAACCTCGAGGAAGCACAAGATGGTGCTTGTTGGATTGAAGAAAATTTCAAATTGATAAATTCCATTTCCTAGGTCAATATTTTGAACAACCAATATGAAATCTTATGGTTCGAAGAGGAAAGATGGAAGAACAAGAGCATGATTTCCTAGATATACTAGAGGTAAAATATGACATTAAATTGCAAACTTTCCCTAAAGTAACCATCCCTTGGAGCACAGGATTTTAAAGCATGGAAGATTCCATTATTTTCTCAAAACAACATGATACCCCTGAGGATCTAAGTCCTCCTGAAAATATATTTGAATATTTGGAGGTTGAGGAAGGAGACATTAAATGTTTACCTTCATAAGTCATTGAGGGAGATGATTTTGGAAGAGACTCCCCTGATGTTTTTCATGCTGGGAGCATTGGGACAAGATACAATGAACCCACACCTTTTTATATTACCCTCTAGATCAATGATTCCCTTCTCCGTAATTTTTTTTTTGACCTAGATACTCCCAGAAACATTATTACTGAAAGGGTCATGCACCAACTAGGACTTAGTTTATCACAACCAAATAATGATACATGAGATGGTTTTACATGGGCTATTATCAAAGACTTGGTGGTTTCCTTCCATACTTGCTTTGTTGTCTCTTTCAAGATTGATGTAATAGTGATAGACACATTAAGTAGTTGGGGAATCTTACTCTGCAAAGACTTAGTAGGAAAACTAGGTGGAAGCTTCCAAGACCAAGGATATAAGGCCATTATACCCTATCCCAAGGGAGGATTTTTCACCCTTCACAAGGAACCTATCACTGGATGTCTCAATGAAGCTTCCGAAGAACCCGTTGATCAACTCCTTTATGTGAGAAATGGGGTAGAAAATTGGTTTATTGAAGGAGGGCACTCCAAAGATGAACCTTTCAAAACACCTAAATATGGACCCTAGAATTCGATGGTGCTCATTCAAGTTTTGGCTCAAGGGTAGGCATCGTCCTAACTTCCCCTTCTAAATAAACTTTCTACTATTCTTATAGGCTTGAATATTACTGCACGAACAACGTTGTCGAATATGAGGCTTTGATTATAGGTCTTAATCTGTCTATTGATAGGGGTATAACACACTTGAGGGTAATTGGTGATTCAGACCTAATAATATCACAAGTTTTACTAAACTTTTCCACAAAGAATGAAATACTCAAAAGGTACCGAGACTTTTCTAGGTATGTTGCAAAATCCTTTGAAGTAGTGTGAATAGAAGAAATTCCTAGAGAGGAAAATTACGTAGTGGATTCTTTAGTTGTCTCAGCATCTACCTTGCAACATTGTGAAGTCCCCCTCCATAATTTGTGGAAAATGGAGGTTCTATTTAGACCATCGATCCCTGATAACTTAGACCATTGGCAAGTTTTTGAAGATGATAGTCAAATCCTTATATTCATGGAAAATAGTAGAGAGTTCATTGATTCACAAGTAAATTTCATGGCTGAGTCCATGGACCTTGAGGTAGTGAATTTGCAAAATAATACCCTGTCGAAGGGGTGTATTCCTTTAGAACAAATCTTTGATAGACATGATGTATACAATGGAAACAACCCCAAACAAAAAATAGATAAGGTCTTTGAATTTAATATTGGCACCGAGATAGACCCTAGGATGGTAAAGATAGGGGAGGGCACCGCTGAAGAAGAGATAAATGAAATACTTAACCTCATTAGAGAGTTTAAGGATGCCTTTGCTTGGACTTATGATGACTTGAAGTCATATAGGAGTGATGTCATCCAACATGCTATACCTTTGACAGAGGGAGCCAAACCTTTCCGACAAACATTAAGACATATTAATCCTAAGTTGGCAACCTAGATACAAAAGGAACTCCAAAAAATGGTAGATGTTGGTATCATAGTTCTCATTAGGTATTCATGATGGATGTCTAATTTGGTAGTTGTCCGAAAGAAGAGTGGTGGCATTCACCTATGTGTTGATTTCCAGAACCTTAACCAATTATCATTGAAAGACAATTATCCCCTCCCAAATATGGAGCATTTATTACAAAGGGTCACTGGGGTAGGAATGATGTCCATGTTAGATGGATTTTTTGGATACAATCAAGTGTTACTCATAAGGGAAGATCAACTCAAAACAACATTTACTACACCATGGGGAACATTCATGTACTTAATAATGTTGTTTGGTCTTATGAATGCGGGTTCAACTTTTTAGAGAGAAATGGATTTTTATTTTAGGGATCTAATCTAGAAGATTATAGAAATTTACCAAGATGATCTCACAGTCATGTCAAAAGAAAGGAAATATCACATCTCACACCTCAGAATTGTCTTTGAAAGGTGTAGGAAATATGGCATTTCCTTGAACCCTAAAAAGTCTATTTCCGGGATAGATAAGGGAAATTTATTGGGACACATAGTTTCAGAAGGGGGAATTTATGTATACCTAGAGAAGATCCAATCTATCAAAAGTGTTTGTCCCCCTGCCAATAAAAAGGCCCTTGAATCATTCTTTGGAAAGATAAATTTCATTCAAAGATTTGTTCCAAATTTTGATGAAAGAATAAAACCCATGAGTTCCTTTCTTAAGAAAGATGTAGCATTCAGATGGGATGACAAAGGTCTTCGATCTTTTGAAGATATAAAAAATGCCATTTCCCAAGCCCCGGTTTTGGTTAGCCCTGATTACTCATGAGATTTCATAATATTATCTTTTTCCTTGCAATATACCATTGCAGGTGTCTCATTGAAAAGGGACATTGATGATCATGAACACCCTATTGACTTCATGAGCAAAGTCCTTAGGGATTTAGAATTGAATTATTCGATTACTGAAAAGCAAGCCTATGCCCTAGTGAAATCTCTCAAGCATTTTAGAAACTATGTGGGTTATAACAAGATTAAGGCTTATGTCCCTTAGTCGACAGTAAAGAATGTTTTATCACAAAAAGACTATATGGGTACGAGGGGTAAGTGGGTTTCCAATATCCAAGAAAATGACCTAGAAATAAAACCCACTAAGATTGTAAAGCGACAAGGTTTATCTCAGATGTTAAATGAAAGCAACGAGCAAGCTATACAAATGGGAGAAAACGAACAATTGAATATGGTGGTAAGTGAACTAGAACACAATGAATGGTATTCCGACATAATCTATTACCTTAAGAACTTATCATGCTCGGACCACCTAGTGGACTATAAAAGGAGGGCTCTAAGACTTAAAGCTATGAAGTATTTTTTAACGGAGGATGGTCTTGGTTGGAAAGACCTAGATGGAGCTCTCTTAGGTGTCTAAACAAAGACGAAGCTAACAAATTTTTAAGGGAGTTACACTTTGGATATTGTGGGGGGACTTTGTTTCCCGTACTACTGCTCATTAGATCTTGAGAGTCGTATATTATTTTTCGACGTTGTTTTCTGATACACATTGATATGTCTGGTCATGCCAACCTGGTCAATACTTTGCGAGTAAACAGAGACTCTCGACGCAACCTCTAAAACCCGTAATTTTAGAAACCCCTTTTAAACAATGGGGATTGGATTTTATTGGTGAATTTAAGGATAATTTGAGTAATGGTTACCGATGGATTTTGACCACCACATATTACTTTACTAGGTGGGTGGAGGTTGTTCCCACAAAGAAGGATACTGAGGAAGTGGTCATGAAATTTTTGGAAGAAATAATTATAACAAGATTTGGGGTACCATCCAAAATCACCACTGACAATGACAAAGATTTTAGCTCCCTTTCCTTAGCATAATTTTGTTTTAAATATGGTATCACTATGTCCCATTTGTCAAACTACTACCCCCAGGGAAATGGTTTGTCAGAATCGAGTAATAAGAATCTCATTAATATCATCAAGAAGGTTGTGGGAGAAAATAAGAAGGCCTGGGATAGAAAGATCAAGTATTCCATGTGGGCATATCAAATAACAACAAAGACCTTAACAGGAAAAACCCCATTTGAACTAGTATATGGGTTAGAGGATAAACTACTTGTCAATATGAAAATCCCTATCCTTTGCTTCGCCCAACAATACACCACAGAAGAAGAAGCAATCCAAGGACGAATTGACTAGTTGGTGGAATTAGACGAATCTAGGAGGGTTGCTTTAAGTCAGATGGTGAAAAGTTAAGAAAAGGTTAAGAACACTTTTGATCACAAAGAAAAAGAGAGGGATTTCAAAGAAGGGGACCTGGTGTTATTATGGGATAAAAGGAGAGATAAAATTGTTATGCACAAGAAGTTGGATGGATTATGGACAAGTCCTTACAAGATTATGAGTCAAGCAGGGACAAACTCTTTTAATTTAACAACACTTGAAGGAGAGGCTTTGGAGTTGCCTATGAATGTTATCCACATCAAGCATTACTTCCCTCTAGTAGCATGACAACTAAGTACAGGTAAGTATAGGTAATTTATATAGGTATGCATTTTCATCCATTGTATATACCATCTTCATATCATGTTAGCGTAATTATAATTTCATTTTCATGTTGTATTCTTCCATTATGTATATATGTATGATCGAGATTATATGCTATATTATATATTCTCTTTATTTTATTATATCATATATGAATAAGGATTGATATCACCACCCTAAGGATTACTAATACATTTTTTTGATATTTAGTAGGAACAATTCATACCAGAGATGTTGAGGTTCTCATGCGCTCTACAGTGAGCACATGTCCCCAAGTTTGAGCCAGATGTTATCCCCTACCCTAGAGATAACTAAGGAGATCACGTCTCAAGGCAAACATGTCCTAGACATGGAGTAACAAGAGTTGGATGACTTGATCATGGCCTCGGAGGGCCCCTCTTTTCTTCAGTGCAACCCATTTATCAGTTGCAGCATTATCCATCTCTCCAGCCTGGTCCTGAAGTAGCAATAAGTCTTTTTCCATGAGGTAATGAGTTCAGGTATCATGGTATGTGTCACTCTAATTCTTGAAGCACTTGAATATGTTGCATTGAATTCTCCTTCATTTCATAACGTTTTCTTGGAAATTATGCTCTTTAACTTGTTCATACCTGGAAGGGTGACATGATTCCCTAGTAAGTTGATCTCCCTTTAGGATGGGTTGCCACTGGGTGGGTCTATGAAAGGTCATCATATGTCCCCTCCATACTTACCACTTTCCATCTTTATTCCTTTCATCTTATCCTACCTTTTTTTGGGCATTGGAATTGGCCACACCAGGAAGGGTTGTACCTTTCCTTATGGGAAGAAGGGGCTAAAGGCCTAGAGGGTAAATGTAGATGAAAAGAGTTAAAATCCTTTGAAACCTTTGAGATGCTTCACCCAAGGATTCCCAAGAAAGTATTAAAGAGCTTCTCAGTAAGAAAAGGGAACCCACAAGATAAATAAACACTCAAGGTACTAGTTGGTGGATAGGAGGTCTCATCATGAGCCAACCTATTATGACCATGGGCATGTAGCGGTATGACACTACCACCTATCTGGTCACCAAACTAGGGTAGTGGCTCTTGGTGGCATAGCTAAGAGAAAGGGGCTCTCATCATGAGCCAACCTTCTCATCTCTGTGAAATGTCTGTGGATAATGTTTCCATCTATGGTCACCAAGCCAGGATAATGTCCCTCAACTCTTCCCTTGAATCACAAAAGAAAAAAGATCAAAAGATAATAAAGCTAAGAGTAAAAGGCAGTAAATGGGATAGGAAACAATGGAATCTATGATAAAGTGCAACTCTCCCTCTACAATGACACCCATAGGAAAGACTTACATTTCCCTGTTATCATTGCACCCCATGCCCAAACACTTACCCCACACCACCTCATACACTTACATGACATGGATTGGCTCTCACCTGGGAAACACCCTAATATTAAGGATGATTATCCCAATAGGACACCCTGAGACCTTCTCCAAACCCTACTTGTTAAATTGCATAACATCTTTGAGAATTTGTCTAGGTAAAGGGGGGTTTGATGCACATGTTTGGGTAATTTAATTATTGGATTTGGCTTACATTTTATGATCCATGTGACTTATGAACCCTTGGAGGGTGTACTTTTTGTTGTTGTAGGACCTTGCCCAGTGAATAGGTACACATGAGGGAATGATTAGCTCGGACCTTCATGGGGGTTTAAAGACCACAGATGGATGTTGTAACCCCAGCTAGGGGCAAGAAGACATTAGATATTTGCACCAGTAAGAAAGAAGGACGTCACCTTGGAGGCACCCTGGAAAACCTAGATCCAGGGGGATCTTGCTCTTCCACATGGACAGTGGCCTTTCAAAATCCCATGACATCACCATCATGACCCTGGATGTCATCTAGATCTATGGTGTACATTTTGGGGGCATTTATGAGCTGGGTGGAACATGTGGGAATCATATAGGGCCTTTGGAGGCCAAAATTTCTGCATCCTGAGCCCAACGTTCCACCTTAGGGTCTCAACTTCACCCTAGACGGGCATAATGTCACCCTTGGGGATGTTTTTATATGTTAATTAATTTCATTTATGTCAAAATTGGATTTAAATTGAAATTGGCCAGGTTGGCCTTTTATTGGACCTAAACTTAATTAAAGGTCAAAGTTTTCTATAAATAGAGATAAAGTACTCTCATTTTTTCATCATAACTCATCACACAACAACTGTGGATGGAAATTTGTACCCTCTTTAAGGGATATTGGCTGAAATAACTAGTGCACAACTTCTTGGAGAGGCATTTCAAGGTGTATCTTGGCTATTTTTCATGGTGGAAGATCTTCAACTAGGGTTTGGCTTGATTATTCTTGGTGAAGTAAGTATAAAATCTGCAATTTGTTCATGTAATAAATGCTTGTGGTACATTTTACTTGTTTCATCTTAAATATTATGAAATTGCTTGCTTAAACCCTGGGAGAGAAACATAAGTTACTTCTTTCTCTCTCTAGCTTTTATACTTGTTTAAATCTCTCAAGTACACCTTGTTTAGAAGTGACTACTAAATCCCTAAAGTGATAGCACTCTAGTACCTTCATTCTAATTGCTTATTGCATAATATTTTTCAATAGTCTAAGGAAGGAAGATTCGCTAGGGCCTAAAAGTGCTTAATCTCTAGTGGATTTGTCTTTAAGATTTAGATGTTTGAGGCCTTGAAGTGCCAACACCTCTTCCATCCACCTATTTTTCTTTGGAAAGTATTGTCATTTCTATTTTCTTCAAGTTGTGTCATTGCTATTGTTGACTCCACAAGCCCTAAAAGGCACTTGTCCACTTGGTTTAGTGAATGATTGATCAAACCAACATTCAAACTCTCTTCCATGAAGCTTTTGCTAACTTCTACTAACTCTAAACTAGACTAATTCACTAGTTAACTTGTTGTTGTTGCAAATAATTGCTACAACCATACTAATCTATACAAATTTTCTACATATACCTACATAACTCACATCTAACTCACTTATAAATTGCTTGTGATAATTTCCCAACAATCTACTTGATAAATGCTAAGTTTCCATGATATCTTCTTGCAATTTTGAGCACTAATACTTGTTGTTGTTACAAAAGATTTCTACATCCATCTAACTGCAACAATTTTTTTGTAAAACTAACATTTAATGCTAGTTAGACACTGCAGAAAATGCTTGTGACAAATGATTATCATCTTGCCTAGTTAAAGCTACTTTTCCATTGTCTTTTCAAGCAATTCTAAGGAAAATTTCTTGCAGTTGTTATAAAATACTTATTGTTGTTGTAAACTTTCATAACATTGCAATTTCATATCAACCAGTTTATATTTCAAAGGTTCATGGTCTTATGAAGCACCAACATCATTTTGTACTTGAAAGCAACCGTATTTTTGCTTTGTTGTCTTGTTCTGGGATGGTACACTTCATCTTTACTTTTTCTTCATCTATTAAAGACATAAAGAACCTTTTGACTTGAGTGACAAGTGAGAGGGGGGTATTCTTGCTTCTTTGTCTTAGTTCATCAGTCCTTTAGGTCACTAGGGACGTCTCCCTTGGGGAAATATTAACACACTCCTAAACAAAAAGAGGTTTCCTATTAAGGTGACAGTGATAGGCCAAACCCTTGTTACGCCAATCTCACCTCACTTTCCGTGGGCTTTGGGAAAGTAAATATTATGTGATAATAGGGCCTCCAAAGTCCATGTGTCACCTCATCATGTGTTAGAGTGACTGGAAATGCATATCTCTCCATAAAATCATATAACATCACCATTGTCATCATCAAACCCATCATGACCCCATCAAGAGAGGTGACATGAAGGGATAGGATATGACATCCTAGGCCTCCAAAGGCCAATATTTAGGTGCAAGGGACCACGATGTGAACATCTCATGATGTCCAAGTGGCTCCAAAGGAAACATTCATCTTCCCAATTTTGCAATGCATGGGGGAACATCATCCGACTTGTAGGCTTCAAGCCCCTATGAAGGTCCAAGTGACCTAGTTCCTCCATGGAAAAGCTTTCACCTGGAAAGGTCTTGCAAAGACAAACAAGTACACCCTCCAAGGGTCCACAAGTCACATGTATCATGCCAAGTAAGAAATACTTAATTAAAGAACCACCCAAACATGTGCATCAAATTCCCCCTTTTCAAAATAAACAAATGCTCAAAGACCTTATGCAACTTGTCAAATTTAAGTATGGGAGGGTTGCCATGGTGCCCTATTGGGTAGGTCATTCTCCAATTCAATGAGTGTTTCCCAAGAATACCCTATCTAAGTCATGTAAAAGAGTATGATATGGATGGGGGTGTGACTTTTGGGCATGGAGTTTCTTGACATAGAAGGTCTCATATTGTCTCATTTTAGGGTGCCTTTGTAGAGGGTGTCTTGCATTCTCATTTGCAATGCAACCTTTTTCAAAACCCTTTATTTTCCATTAATTGATTATGGTCCAAAGCATTGAGTACTATGTACTATGATGCCACCTTAAGCTAGGAACACACAAAGTGTCATGTGCAAAGAAAGTTAAAGACACTGCAAAATGCATTCCCTCAAGAAGCAAGACATTTATTCATTATGTGTTTTATTTTACAAGTCCTTGATTTTTATGGAGAAGCGTTTCATTTCTCTCAGCACCTTAGGATGAGCATCTAGAGGATAACATATGGTTTTTACCTTTTTCCAACTACAAACCCTTTTGGGCCTTTAATCCCTTCTTTCCATGAAATGAGGTACAAGCTCTTCTTGGGTCAATATGCTCGAAAAACCAAAAGATGAGGAAACATAGGGGAATACGTGTGGAAAGTTGTAAGTATGGATGGAAATGGCACGATGACCCTTCAAGGAGATCCCCTAGTAGCATCCCTTTTCTCGAGGATGACCCACTTATTCAGAAAACATGTCAACCAACTAGGTGAAATGAGGCAAAAGGCATAATTTCCAAGAAAACATTTTCAAAATCAAGAAAGGACCCTTTGCAACATGTTTCAAATGCTTCAATTATTAAAATGACACTTACCACTGGATTTGACTTGTTACCTCATGAATCAAGACCTGTTGTCCTTTGTGGGCCAAGTTGGTGTGGTGGATGTTGTTGTTTTCAATTAGTGGCGATGTGTGGTAATAGGAGGGGCTATGTCTACTCATCTACTTGTTGGCACTCCATGTCTGCAACCTGTGGGTCTAGAGACATCATCTCTTTGGTTACCCCTAGAAATGGGGGGTAACAATATAAATTCCATAAATTTTCCCAGAGTTCCTTGGTTGTAGATTCTCCCGATACATTCAATAACATTGAATCATCTAGACAAAGTCGAATCGTACTCCTTTCTCTTCTATCCAGCTTCTCTGAATCTTTTATCGACATACCAGCAGATTGAGTACTAGTAGTTTATGTAACAGTATATTGTGTACATGTAGTTCGTGTACCAAGATCCACATTGATCCATTGTTCGTTGTCTACAAGAAGGTCCTTCGTCTTGAGCTTCCATAGCCCAAATTTTTTACCGTTGAACTTCTCAATCTTGATTTTATAACTACTAGCCATTTACTTTCAATGCACGAATCACAATTGCAAAGCTCCCACTGAACCCAAGTTTATCACAGACCCAAAGATAAACTTGATCTATCAAGACCGAGCCAAACCCTTAGCAACAAAGGAGTCCCACTAAAGCCAAAAACGTGCTTTGATACCACATGTAAGTTGGAAAGTATTGTCATTTCTATTTTCTCCAAGTTGTTTCATTACTATTGTTGACTCCATAAGCCCTAAAAGGAACTTTTCCACTTGGTTTAGTGAATGATTGATCAAACAAACACTCAAACTCTCTTCCTTGAATCTTTTGTTAACTTCTACTAACTCTAAACTAGAATAATTCACTAGTTAACTTCTTGTTGTTGCAAATCATTGCTACAACCATACTAATCTATACTAATTTTCTACATATACCTACATAACTCACATCTAACTCACTCATAAATTGCTTGTGAGAATTTCCTAACAATCTACTTGATAAATGCTAAGTTTCCATGATATCTTCTTGCAATTCTGAGCACTAATACTTCTTGCTGTTACAAAATATTTCTACATCCATTTAACTGCATAATTGTTTCTGCAAAACTAACATTTAATGCTAGATAGACAGTGCAGAAACTGCTTGTGAAAAATGATTATCATCTTGCCTAATTAAAGCTACTTTTCCATTGTCTTTTCAAGCAATTCTAAGGAAAAATTCTTGTAGTTGTTCACAGACCCAAAGATAAACTTGATCTATCAAGACCGAGCCAAACCCTCAGCAACAAAGGAGTCCCACTAAAGTCAAAAACATGCTTTGATACCACATGTAAGTTGGAAAGTATTGTCATTTCTATTTTCTCCAAGTTGTGTCATTGCTATTGTTGACTCCATAAGCCCTAAAAGGCACTTGTCCACTTGGTTTAGTGAATGATTGATCAAACAAACACTCAAACTCTCTTCCTTGAATCTTTTATTAACTTCTACTAACTCTAAACTAGAATAATTCACTAGTTAACTTCTTGTTGTTGCAAATCATTGCTACAACCATACTAATCTATACTAATTTCCTACATATACCTACATAACTCACATCTAACTCACTCAGAAATTGATTGTGATAATTTCTCAACAATCTACTTGATAAATGCTAAGTTTCCATGATATCTTCTTGCAATTCTTAGCACTAATACTTGTTGTTGTTACAAAAGACTTCTACATCCATCTAACTGCAGAATGTTTTTTGAAAAACTAACATTTAATGCTAGCTAGACACTGCAAAAAATGCTTGTGAAAAATGATTATCATCTTGCCTAATTAAAGCTACTTTTCCATTGTCTTTTCAAGAAATTGTAAGGAAAATTTCTTGCAGTTGTTATAAAATACTTATTGTTGTTGTAAACTTTCATATCGCTGCAATTTCATATTATCCAGTTTATATTTAAAAGGTTAATGGTATTATGAAGCACCAACATCATTTTGTACTTGAAAGAAACCATATTTTTGCTTTGTTGTCTTGCTCTGGGAAGGTACACTTCAACTTTACTTTTGCTTCATCTATTAAAGACATAAACAAACTTTTGACTTGAGTGACAAGTGATAGGGGGGTATTCTTTCTTCTTTGTCTTAGTTCATCAGTCCTTTAGGTCACTAGGGACGTCTCCCTTGGGGTAATCTTAACACACTCCTAAACATAAAGGGGTTTCCTATTAAGGTGACAGTGATAGGTCAAACCCTTGTTACGCTAATCTCACCTCACTTTCCTTGGGCTTTGGGAAAATACATATTGTGTGATAATAGGGACTCCAAAGGCCATGTGTCACCTTGTCATGTGTTAGAGTGAATTGAAATGCATCCCTCTCTATCAAATCATATAACATCACCATTGTCATCATCAAACCCATCATAACCCCATCAAGAGAGGTGACATGAAGGGATAGGATATGACATCCTAGGCCTCCCAAGGAAAACATTTAGGTGCAAGGGACCATGACGTGAACATCTCATGATTTCCAAGTGGCTCCAAAGGAAACATTCATCTTCCCAATTTTGAAATGCACGGGGGCACATCATTCGACCTGTGGGCTTCAAGACCTTATGAAGGTTCAAGTGACCTAGTTACTCCATGGAAAATATTTCACCTGGAAAGGTCTTGCAAAGACAAACAAGTACGCGCTCCAAGGGTCCACATGTCACATGTATCATGCCAAGTAAGAAATATTTAATAAAATAACCACCCAAACATGTGCATCAAATTCTCCCTTTTCAAAATAAACAAATGCTCAAAGACCTTATGCAACTTGTCAAATTTAAGTATGGGAGGGTTGTCATGGTGCCCTATTGGGTAGGTCATTCTCCAATTCAATGAGTGTTTCCCAAGAATACCCTATCTAAGTCATGTAAACGAGTATGATATGGATGGGGGTGTGACTTTTGTGCATGGAGTTTCTTGATTTAGAAGGGCTCATATTGTCTCATTTTAGGGTTCCTTTGTAGAGGGTGTGTTGCATTCGCGTTTGCAATGCAACCTTTTTCCAAACCCTTTATTTGTCATTAATTGATTATGGTCCAAAGCATTGAGTAATATTTGAAATGGAAAGTAAGGAGCACCATGATGCCACCTAAAGCTAGGAACACACAAAGTGTCATGTGCAAAGAAAGTAAAAGACACTGCAAAATGCATTCCCTCAACAAGCAAGACATTTATTCATTATGTGTTTTATTTTACAAGTCCTTGATTTTTATGGAGAAGTGTTTCATTTCTCTCAGGACCTTCGGGTGAGCATATAAAGGATAATATATGGCTTTTACCTTTTTCCAGCTACAAACCCTTCTGGGCCTTTAATACCTTCTTTCCGTGAAATGAGGTACAAGCCCGTATTGGGTCAATATGCTCGAAAACCCAAAAGATGAGGAAACATAGGGGAATAAGTGTGGAAAGTCGTAAGTATGGACAGGAATGGCACGATGACCCTTTAAGGAGGTCCCCTAGTAGCATCCCTTTTCCCGAGGGTGACCCACTTATTAGGAAAACATGTCAGCCACCTAGGTAAAATGAGGCAAAAGGAATAATTCCAAGCAAACATTTTCAAAATCAAGAAAGGACCCTTTGCAACATGTTTCAAATGCTCCAATTATTAAAATGACACTTACCACCGGACTGGACTTGTTACCTCATGAAGCAAGACCTGTTGTCCTTTGTGGGCCAAGTTGGTGTGGTGGACGTTGCATTTTTCGATCAGTGGTGATGTGTGGTAATAGGAGGGGATATGTCTGCTCATATGCCTCTTGGCACTCCATGTCTGCAACATGTGGGCCTAGAGACATATTTTCTTTGGTTACCCCTAGAAATGGGGGGTAACAATACAAATTCCCCAATTTTTCCCATAGTTCCTTGGCTGTAGATTCTCTTGACACTTTCAATAACACTGAATCATCCAAACAAAGTTGAATAGTACTCCTTGCTCTTCTATCCATCTTCTCCCAATATTCTATCGACATACCACTAGATTGAGTACTAGTAGTTTATGTACTAGTAGATTGTGTACATGTAGTTTGTGTACCAAGATCCACATTGATCCATTGTTCTTTGTCTACAAGAAGGTCCTCCGTCTTGAGCTTCCATAGCTCAATTTTTTTACCGTTGAACTTCTCAATCTTGATTCTAGAATGGTTATCCATTTACTTTCAATGCACGAATCACAACTTCAAAGATCCCACTGAACCCAGGTTTATCACAAACCCAAAGATAAACTTGATCTATCAAGATCGAGCCAAACCCTCAGCAACAAAAGAGTCTCACTAAAGCCAAAAGTGTGTTTTGATACCACATGTAAGTTGGAAAGTATTTTCATTTCTATTTTCTCCAAGTTGTGTCATTTTTATTGTTGACTCCATAAGCCCTAAAAGGCACTTGTCAACTTGGTTTAGTGAATGATGGATCAAACAAACACTCAAACTCTCCTCCTTGAAGCTTTTGTTAACTTCTACTAACTCTGAACTAGACTAATTCACTAGTTAACTTCTTGTTGTTGAAAATCATTGCTACAACCATACTAATCTATACTAATTTGCTACATATACCTACATAAATCACATCTAACTCACTCATAAATTTCTTGTGATAATTTCCCAACAATCTACTTGATAAATGATAAGTTTCCATAATATCTTCTTCCAAGTCTGAGCACTAATACTTCTTGTTGTTACAAAATATTTCTACATCCATCTAACTGCAACATTTTTTTTTCAAAATAACATTTAATGCTAGCTAGATACTCCAAAAAATGCTTGTGACAAATGATTATCATCTTGCCTAGTTAAAGCTAATTTTCCATTTTCTTTTCAAGCAGTTCTAAGGAAAATTTCTTGCAATTGTTATAAAATACTTATTGTTGTTGTAAACTTTCATATCACTAGAATTTCATATTAGCCAGTTTATATTTCAAAGGTTGATGGTCTTATGAAGCACCAACATCATTTTGTACTTAAAAGCAACCATATTTTTTCTTTGTTGTCTTGTTCTGGGAAGGTACACTTCATCTTTACTTTTGCTTCATCTATTAAAGACATAAAGAACCTTTTGACTTGAGTGACAAGTGAGCGGGGGGTATTCTTTCTTCTTTGTCTTAGCTCATCAGTCCTTTAGGTCACTAGGGACGTCTCCCTTGTGGTAATATTAACACACTCCTAAACATAAAGGGGTTTCCTATTAAGGTGGCAGTGATAGGTCAAACCCTTGTTACGCCAATCTCACCTCACTTTCCTTGGGCTTTGGGAAAGTACATATTGTGTGATAATAGGGCCTCCAAAGGCCATGTGTCACCTCGTCATGTGTTAGAGTGATTGGCAATGCATATCTCTCCATCAAATCATATAACATCACCATTGTCATCATCAAACATATCATAACCCCATCAAGAGAGGTGACATGAAGGGATAGGATATGAGATCCTAGGCCTCTCAAGGCCAACATTTAGGTGCAAGGGACCACAATGTGAACATCTCATGATGTCCAAGTGGCTCCAAAGGAAACATTCATCTTCCCAATTTCACAATGCACGGGGGCACATCATCTGACTTGTGGGCTTCAATCCCCTATGAAGGTCCAAGTGACCTAGTTCCTCCGTGGAAAAGATTTCACCTGGAAAGGTCTTGCAAAGACAAACAAGTATTCCCTCAAAGGGTCCACAAGTCACATGTATCATGCCAAGTAAGAAATATTTAATAAAATAACCACCCAAACATGTGCATCAAATTCCCCCTTTTCAAAATAAACAAATGCTCAAAGACCTTATGCAACTTGTCAAATTTAAGTATGGGAGGGTTGTGTAGGTCATTCTCCAATTCAATGAGTGTTTCCCAAGAAGACCCTATCTAATTCATGTAAAAGAGTATGATATGGATGGGGGTGTGACTTTTGGGTATGGAGTTTCTTGACATAGAAGGGCTCATATTGTCTCATTTTAGGGTGCCTTTGTAGAGGGTGTGTTGCATTCTCGTTTGTAATGCAACCTTTTTCCAAACCCTTTATTTTCCATTATTGATTATGGTCCAAAGAATTGAGTAATATGTGCAATGGAAAGTAAGGATCACCACGAGGCCACCTGAAGCTAGGAACACACAAAGTTTCATGTGCAAAGAAAGTAAAAGACACTGCAAAATGCATTCCCTCAACAAACAAGACATTTATTCATTATGTGTTTTATTTTACAAGTCCTTGATTTTTATGAAGAAGTGTTTCATTTCTCTCAGGACCTTAGGGTGAGCATCTAGAGGATAATATATGTCTTTTACCTTTTTCCAGCTACAAACCCTTCTGGGCCTTTAATCCCTTCTTTCCATGAATTGAGGTACAAGCCTTTATTGGGTCAATATGCTTGAAAACCCAAAAGATGAGGAAACATAGGAGAATAAGTGTGGAAAGTTGTAAGTATGGATGGGAATGGCACGATGACCCTTCAAGGAGATCCCCTAGTAGCATCTCTTTTCCCGAGGGTGACCCACTTATTAGGAAAACATGTCAACCACCCAGGTGAAATGAGGCAAAAGGCATAATTTCCAAGCAAACATTTTCAAAATCAAGAAAGGACCCTTTGCAACATGTTTCAAATGCTTCAATTATTAAAATGACACGTACCACCGGATTGGACTTGTTACCTCATGAAGCAAGACCTGTTGTCCTTTGTGGGCCAAGTTTGTGTGGAGGACATTGTTTTTTTTATCAATGACGATGTGTGGTAATAGGAGGGGGTATGTCTACTCATCTGCCTCTTGGCACTCCATGTCTGCAACTTATGGACCTAGAGCCATCATCTCTTTGGTTACCCATAGAAATGGGTGGTAACAATACAAATTCCCCAAATTTTCCCATAGTTCCTTGGATGTAGCTTATCCCAACACATTCAATAACATTGAATCATCCAGACAAAGTTGAATCGTACTCCTTGCTCTTCTATCCAGATTTTCCCAATCTTCTATCGACATACCAGTAGATTGAGTACTAGTAGTTTATGTACCAGTAGATTGTGTACATGTAGTTCATGTACCAAGATCCACATGTAAGGGTCCTAACCCGCACATAGGTAGAACAATATATTCGGATGTAATAAAGGTCAATATTAATAAGGCCTTGCAATAAAATAGAACAAGTCGAATGTAAGAATACCTAATAGAAGCTTCTACTTCTAGAAGGATCTTCCTCTAGATGCTTCTTTTGATAGACATATTTAGTATAAATAGAAGTCGAGGGTATGAGAACCCTAGCTTGGAGATTATTGTAATAGAGCTCTTCTCGATTGGAGGTTTCCCCCTTGAAGAGGCCCGTGAACATTGATCTCAGAATCAAAGTGCTATTTCTGTTGTTATTCTCATATCATTTCAGTGTTATTGTGGTGATTATTCTGGTTATATTGTTGTTATTCTGCCATTTCTAGCATTTTATTTTTTTTCTGCATACTTTTTATATCTGGTATATTACAAGTGGTATCATAGGACTTTCTTGGCAGAAATTGTGGGTTAATTTTGTTCAGGGTATAGATGTATTATGACATCTTTAAGCCACAGAGATCTGTCGTTACATGCATAAACCCATGGTTGAGGGATTCATACACGCAGGAAATACAAGTGGTTCTTAAGCACACATCTGTTGGCCACCCTTGCAACCCTTGTTGGTACCCCTTCGAGTGGTAGTGCATCAGACAACAACTGTGTACGGATCAACCTAGATTTCATGAATCCCTCTTTAGATAAACTGATCGGCCACCTGACTGTTATAGTTCCACCGAGAACAATACTCGGGAAGATACTCTCTAGTACCTGGGTAGTCGGGTAGTACGGCTAAGGGTACGGTCTATCATCCTTAGTTAGTTCCCTAAGATATTGGGTTGAGTACTACTGTTGGACCCCGCACGTATATCAGAGAGCTATAGCATAGGGAAAACCCTTGTCTGTAGAACCCTTGAATACCTAACCCTAGGGGACCGAAACATAAATAAATTAAAACAGACAAGATCTATTGTCGTGCAACTGTGTGTGGGTTTCCAAGTAAATACACATTTCTTTCTGGTTAATCATTTGGGCATTTCCTCTCTGCAGTATAACTCAGCAAGTGTAAAAAAAAAAAACAAGCCTGGAAAATTTTTCACCATTATTTGAGACCTATTCCATTGGATTCATCTCTTCACCCTTATCACTTTCATCCATATCATTTTTTGGCAAATTTTTTTACCCTGCCCCCCCTTTTTAGTTCCCCCATCCTCATGGCCCATACCCGTAGCCAAGACTTGGAAGCTCGCTTCAACACCTTGCAATCTAGTCTCATCAAGACCCAACAAGAAGTAAAACAACTCAGTGCCAATGGTGTTGCCATCAATACAACCATGCAGTCCTCAATGGAGGAAATCAAACAAGACCCCACCACCCAACTTGAATCTGTCTTTTCGACACTCTACACCAAACTGCATATCCTTACAGATAACCCTTCCTCTTCCTCACCTCCACATATTGAAGGTGACCATTCCTCTCATTCCCATAACTTTTAGAACCATCACTTTCAACGTGACCTACACCTTCCGCGGGTGGATGTGACCAAATTTGATGGCTCAGACCCCACTGGTTGGGTAACCCAAATGGAACATTATTTCTCTTTATATGACATTACAGATGACTTGGACAAACTCCGGTATGGTGTTCTCCATCTAGATCAAGAACATTGGCAATGGTGGCAATGGAGAAAAACTTCTCATAAAGGGTATATTGCTTGGACACACTTTGTGGCAGAGCTTTATGAACATTTTGACACTGACACCAACCATTTGGGTCGTTTGACAAAGTTGAAACAATCAAGAACATTGGAAGACTTTATAGTTGCCTTTGAGCACCTGGATTTTCGGACAGAGGGCATGTCTGATGCCTTTTTCTAAGAATGTTTTATCAGTGGCCTCAAGGATGAGCTTTGGGCCCATGTCCTCATGGCTCGGCCTCAGAGTTGGGTGGAGGCTACTAAAAGAGATAAAGAAGCACAACAGGGTGTATCTTCTCAAAACCGGAAACCCTCCTTTATCCCTCGCCCTAAACCAGTAAATCCCACTACTCCCTCCGCTCCACTAAAGATCCAAAAATGGACCAGGGATGAACTGGCTGAATGCCAACTCAAAGGCCTTTGTTATAATTGTGATGACAAATATTTTCCGGGCCACAAGTGTAAGGAACAAAAGCTGTTTATGGCCATCTCCGAGGATATTTTGGAAGAGGATATTGAAACTCCCCTTGTGTCTGAGTCACCTGAAACCCCTGACATAGCCCCTCCCTCAAATCCTCTGAAGTAGAACCAGTCATTTCCCTCAATGCTCTCACTGAATTCTCCACTCCCCAAACCCTCAAGCTAATCGGTTACATCAAGCATCAAAAGGTCATCATTCTGGTTGATAGTGGAAGCACCCATAATTTTATTCATCGCCGCATTTCCCAAG
>ML780250.1:162804-180106 GCA_009831015.1 Picea engelmannii
TTTTCTATAGACATGGGCGGGTGTGACATTGTGTTGGGTGCAGACTGGCTAAGGACTTTGGGTCCCATTCTCATGGATTTTAAGGAATTAACCATGCAATTTGACCAGGAAGGCCACCAATATAAGTTCCAAGGCATCACCGTTGGGTCACCTGAGATCATTAGTTCCCATCGCATGGAAAAGCTGCTCAAAAAGGGTCATTCTGGTGTTATTGCTCAAATCCATGCCATCCAAGCAACATAAACACCCTCGGTTCCACAAGACCTCCAAGCCATCCTTTCTAAATATAAAGTGGTCTTTTCCACTCCCCAGGGACTCCCTCCTTCACATGGTGTTCATGATCATTCCATTCCCCTTGTACCCGGAAGCCTTCCTCCCAATATCTGTCCATATCGTCACCCATTTTCCCAAAAAAATGAAATTGAGAAAATGGTCCAGGAACTCCTTAATGTTGGCATTATTCGCCCTAGTACGATCCCCTACTCTTCTCCTGTGGTCATGGTCCTGAAGAAAGAAGGTTCTTGGTGAATGTGTCCTGACTTCCGTGCCCTAAAAAAACTTACCATTAAAGACAAATTTCCCATTTCTGTCATTAATGACCTCCTGGATGAACTGAGTGGCGACCAATTCTTTACTAAACTTGATCTTCGTTCAGGCTACCACCAGATACGTATGAAAGAGGAAGACATTCCCAAGACTGCCTTTAGAACTCATGAGGGCCACTATGATTTTTTGGTCATGCCCTTTGGCTTGTGTAATTCCCCCTCCACCTTCTAAAGCCTCATGAATCAAGTCTTCTGTACTTTTCTCCATAATTTTGTCTTAGTTTTCTTTGATGATATCCTCATCTATAGCAAGACCTAGACATAACATCTTGCTCATGTGGATCGAGTTCTCCATCTACTCTCTCAGCATCAACTTTTCCTGAAACAGTCTAAATGTGCTTTTAGTGCCTCAGAAGTAGAGTACTTGGGTCATCTGGTTGGCAAGGATGGCGTCAGGGTGGATCCTAAAAAGATTCAAGCTATGCAATATTGGCCTCACCCAAAGAATCTCAAAATATTGCATGGATTTCTAGGCTTAACAGGCTATTGTTGCAAGTTTGTTAAGAATTATAGAAAGATTGCAGCACCTCTCACTGCTCACCTAAAAAATAACTCTTTCACTTGGAATCCAGTTGTTGCTCAATCTTTTCAAACTTTGAAGATGGCCATGTGCACCACTCCAGTCCCGACCCTTCTTGATTTCACAAATACCTTTGTCTTGGAATGTGATGCTTCAGGGAAAGGAATTGGTGTTGTCCTTATGCAAGAGGGTCAGCCTTTGGCCTTTACCAGCAAGCAACTATCTGAAAGAAATTTGGGCAAATCTATCTATGAAAAGGAAATGTTGGCTATCTTGCATGTCGTTGATTTGTGGTGCCCTTATCTATTGGGGCAATGCTTCCAAATTAAGACAGACCATCAAAGCCTCAAGTATTTTTTGGAACAATGCATTTCCTCCCCGGAGCAACAAAAATGGGTAACTAAGCTAGTTGGTTATAATTATGAGATCATTTACAAGAAAGGAAAAGAAAATGTGGTTGCGGATGCACTTTCCCTCAAATATGAAGATGAAGGATCCCTTTTTTCTCTTTCCTTCATTCTACCAGATTGGTTCCAAGTTGTTCGCCAGGAATGGCTACAAGATCCCAAAAGTTTGCAGTTGATCCAACAATTGCAGTTCAGTGCTCCAACTCCCCCAGGGTACTCTTGTCTCTATGATGATATTTGATACAAAGGCCGTTTCTATTTAAGTAATCAATCAAATCTTAAATCCACGGTACTTTCTGAGCTTCATGCTACAGCGACAGTGGGGCACTCGGTGTTCACCAAAACCTATGACAAGGTCAAACGTTCTTTTTTTATGGGATGGTATGAAACATGACATTCGTAATTTTATGGTTGAATGTGATGTGTGTCAATGAAACAAGGGAGAAACAGTCAAATCTTCGGGCACACTACAACCGCTCCCGATTCCACCTTCTATTTAGAAGGACATCTCTATGGATTTTATTATAGGCTTACCCAAATCGAGAAATAAATCAGTCATCATGGTGGTTGTTGATCACCTTTCCAAGTATGCTCATTTCTGTGCTCTTCAAAACCTGTTTACAGCATCCATGGTGGCTCAAATTTTCATGGATCGGGTCTTCAATCTCCATGGAATGCCACACTCTATTGTTTCTGATCGTGACCCCACTTTCACAAGCAATTTTTGGCAAGAATTGTTCAAGCTACAAGGCACTTAATTGCATCTCAGTACAACTTATCATCCCCAGACTGATGGTCAAAACATAAGTTGTCAACAAGTGTTTGGAAACATATTTGAGGTGTTTTTCCTTGGAAAATCAAAATCAATGGGCTCAATGGTTACCCCTAGTTGAATGGTGGTACAACACTTCATACCATACAACTACATGCATGACTCTTTTTGAAGCAGTAAATGGACAGAAGCCACCTTATGTTCTCTCATACTTATCGAGTGTCTCGAAGTTCCAGGCGGTTGACCAAACACTTACAATTCGAGAGGCTATTCTTCATACCCTCAAAGAGAATTTTGTCATGGAACAGAATCACATGAGGCAACAAGCAGATCAAGGTCGCTCTGAACATCAATTTGAAGAAGGGGATCAGGTGTTTCTTCTCCTGCAACCTTACAAGCAGAATTCCCTCAAGGCCGAGCATTGTTAGAAGCTAGCACCCAAATTTTATGGTCCTTATACAGTTCTCAAGCATGTGGGACAGGTGACCTATCAATTAACTTTTCCCATTCATTTGAAGCTACATCTTGTTTTTCATGTTTCCTGCTTAAAGAAGGTGATTGGAACTAAGTGCCAAATTCAAACCAACCTTCCCGAGTTAGCCAAAGAAGGATCCATTTGGCTACAACCACAAGTAGTTTTGGACTAGCTTGATCATTGCTTGCATCAGAGAGCCATCAAGGAAGTGTTAATCCAGTGGAAAGATACAACCCCAGCAAATGCCACTTGGGAATCAGCTACCATTCTGTAGCAATTTCCACATCTCTAGCCTTGAGGACAAGGTTGTTTTTAAGGGGGAGGACATGTTAGGGTCCTAACCTGCACATAGGTAGAAAAATATATTCGGATGTAATAAAGGTCAATATTAATAAGGCCTTACAATAAAATAGAACAAGTCGAATGTAAGAAGACCTAATAGAAGCTTCCGCTTCTAGAAGAATATTCCTCTAGATGTTTCTTTTGATAGACATATTTAGTATAAATAGAAGTCGAGGGTATGAGAACCTTAGCTTGGAGATTATTGTAATAGAGTTATGCTCGACTGGAGGTTGCCCCCTCAAAGAGGCCCATGAACATTGATCTCATAATCAAAGTGTTATTTCTGTTGTTATTCTCATATCATTTCAATGTTATTGTGGTGATTATTCTAGTTATATTGTTGTTATTCTTCCATTTCTAGCATTTTATTTCTGTTCTGCATACTTTTTATATCGGGTATATTACACCACATTTATCCATTGTTATTTGTCTACAAGAAGGTCCTCCGTCTTGAGCTTCCATAGCTCAAATTTTTTACCGTTGAACTTCTCAATCTTGATTGTAGAATTGCCAGCCATTTACTTTCAATACACGAATCACAACTGCAAAGCTCCCACTGAACCTAGGTTTATCATAGACCCAAAGATAAAATTTATCTATCAAGACTGAGCCAAACCCTCAGCAACAAAGGAGTCCCACTAAAGCCAAAAATGTTCTTTTATACAACATGTAAGTTTTAAACATCTGAAGTAAAGCAATGCATACAAATTCTAAGAAAAACAGAAATTAATAAATGACTCATCCACATAGTACACAGAGATTTATGCTGGAAACCCTTAACCAGGAGAAAACTAACCTTACTTGTTGTTGCACCTATCAAATCTTCATTATATTTACTTCACCATTCACAATACAATATACACATAATTTTAGGTAATCTGCATCTAAGAAAACCCTAATCCCTTAATCTGGGATTAATTTAGAAAACCGCCCAAAAACAATATTTGGGGCGCTGCCTCGAACACTCTGCATAACCAGAGGGGGCCAATATTGGCCCCCCTGCTACCCCCCTAGGAAATTTCCCCGTTCACATGACACACAGAGAATTACTAGGGAGGGATCATTTGACACATTCGTCAAATATGATGCACCTTCCCACACACATGCAAAAAATATAACACCTACCCAAAAATAATATGTTATACACTAGAAGGATCAAATGATGAGCCATGTACTAAACCTAATGGTAGAAAAAAGGAAAAAAGTGGAAATTATATTGATTTTCCCAGAGCACCTCAAAGATGTTCTAAAATGAAAAATCCATGCAGTCATGCACAAGACATGTCATCATTCATTAATTGGGTCTAGCCTGGGCAGTTGAGAGAAAGGAGTGTTATCTTCTCCACCCAGGATCAATTCCTGCAAGTGACAAGTTGAGATCTTAATGAGTATATTTTTATATCGGCCTTGAGCCATGAAGAATCTAGTTTACTGTGGGTACATCCTCGGAATGAGGGGAAGTGCCCAACAGGTTTCCCCGAAATTGTTTTAACAACTTAAAAATAATGACATGTCAACGTTTAACATTAATTAACAAGTAAAAAATTTGTCACAAAAATGAACTACTATAATGGAATGTTTACTGGAAAAAGCATATTTAAGTCATTTCTATGAGAATCGAAATCACTTTTTCCTCAAACCTACACCTTGGAAAATATTTTGTATATTAATAGATAAATAGATAGATATATAGATATCTTACCTGAGCACATTGTAAGGTGTTGTGCCCTCTCTTTATTGTATCTTTTTTGTGTGAGATAAGATATATATATAGATAGATATCTTACCTGAGCATGTTTTAAGGTGTTGTCCCCTCTCTTTATTGTTTCTTTATTGTGTGAACTAAGAGAGATAGATAGACGTTGGTATGATCCCAAGGGGGGCATATATGGGGTTAAATCTATATGATATATATTGTATGACCCCAAGGGGGGTATATATAGGGTTAAATGTACATGTAATGGTTATATGTAATAGTGATCAACCTAATAATAAAGGGGTCATATGTACAATGTGTGAATAGGTATATATAAAGATCATGTTGTCATTATTGAGTACATGTGATTTGGATGTATGAATGTATTGGGGTATTTGGAGGAATTTTTCTTATTATTTAAGGATTTATTATGTAACTCATCTTTCATATCTATCTTGGAGTTGTGCTCTATTCTTACATTGGTGTACATTATGTGTACTTCTAATTTATTATGATATCTTAATCATTTGGTTCATAAAATTTGGAATCATAGCATACATCCTAGGGTTTTGCTCCTTCAATCGAGACATCTTAGAATTTTCAATATAGTTTGTTTTTTGACATTTCAGGCAACGAAATTTTGAGAATATCTAGAAGATATATCAAGATACATGTGGTAAAAAATGTAGGTACTGGTTCATTATACTTTATGAGATATAGCCCGTGGAAGTTAGGGTTTGTGACTAGTCCTGAAATCAATTTCAAACAATTCATCTCGAAACCTTCACTATAACTTTTTTCAGAAAAGTTTCAGACTATAAAATTTTCAAGATACTGAGAAGACATAGTGAAATACTTTTAGTAAAATTTTCAAGTTTCGAATCGTTATAATTTCTGAGATACAGCATGTGGAAGTTAGGGTTTTTTACTATCCCTGAGATTACTCTCAAACGAATCATTTTGGAATTTTAGCTACAATTTTTTTCAGTGAAGTTTCAGACTATGAAATTTGCATGATTATGAGGAGACATATGGAAGTACATGTGGTAAAAATTTTGAGTTCTAAGACATTATAATTTAGGAAATACAGTCTATGGAAATTAGGGCTTTTTGACTAACCCTAAACTAGTTTTAAACATGTGTTATGGATAAAAAGGTCATATTTGTTTCAGTAAAGATCCAAATTTAGTGAAACTGATTTCATTGGAAAGAGAATGGTCCATATTATTACAAGTCAAAATTTCGTAATCATATCAAAGAAATTGGATGTGTGGAATTTTATACAAGTTCACTCTCTAGAAAAGGCAAAGAATTAGCAAGTTTTGAAAAAGTTACCATAACTTTCACTTGGAACGTCAAATTGTGGTCAGACTTGTGGCATTGTAGAGAAGACATATTAGAGTACTACATAAATAAATTTCAAACTCGTAACCACCAAAATTTCAGAGATACATCATAAGAAAGGTTAGCCATAAGGAGAGACTCCAAATCAGGATTTTAAAAGGTATGTTAACTTAAAACTATGATAACTTTTGATTGGGATGTCCGATTGAGGTGATTCAAAATCCATTGGAAAGAGAAAACAAAAGAGATTATATTGGGAAAATGATAATAAGTATATTGGATCATTACTACTAATATATTGAGGTTTAGAGTTGAGGGTTGTGGTTAKACTTCACTTAAGAATCAATGGCATTACCTAAATTTACAGGAGATGAAAGTAAAGACGAAATCGTTCCTATGGAATGGTTGAGGCTGGTAAAGGAATATGGTATGATTCCTGCAAAGGCAAGAAMTTATTTTTATGGTGAAGCTTGAAAGTGGTGGATGAAAATTGATAATGATACTAAACTAAACATCACATGGGAAGCAGTCGAAAAACTCTTCTCAAATAAATGGATCAATGATAAAAAAAAAWGGAAATACATAAAATTCAAGATGAGTTAATTGAAGGTAAATAAAAAATTTCCAAATTGAAGAAGGATAATGAAGAGCTAAGMAAATATATTATAAAGAAAAATGATGAGTTCACCAAGATGCAATCCCTTAATGAATCAGTCATTAATGAGGTTAACAACTTAAAGGGAAAAAAGAGTAGCAAAGCAAAGTGGGAAAATGATAATTCAAAGGAAGAATTGAAAAAGAAATATGAATAAATCAAAAGGTTATGTAATCATAATCAAGAGCTTCTTAATGATGTTAAGAAGGTGAAAAAGTATTTACAGGTGTTTGAATCAAATAATAGGGGTGAAGATATTACCACCAAAATTGAAGAGGATAGCATCAAAAAACTTGAAGATGAAATTTGCAAGAAAGTTGAGGAAGCCCTAAATACTATTGAGGTAAAATCATAAATGCAATCTAGAATTGAAGGACGTAAGAATTTGATATACGAGTCACATTCCAGCTTCAAAATGAAAAATAAGACAATATTCAAGAAGGTCACCAAAAGATACTTGAAGAATTTGAACTCCATCTAAGGGATGTACATGCTAAATATAATGGTATTATCTCCAAGGCTAGAGTAATCGAAAACCAAGTAAAGAGGATAGATGATGCCATTGTATCTGAAAAGAAGATAGATGAAATGGGTGTGAAGAGTGAAGGAAAACCATCAAATGTAAAACCATATCGACACCCTCATTACCAGGAAAGATTTCAAGGAAGACAAAAAGATCGATATTTGCATTATCCAAGAAGAAGATGTAATACTAATCAATATTCATGGAACAAGGCATCACAAAACCATTATTCAATAGGATATTATTAGAGACCAACAATTACTAAAAATTGGAGATGCTTCAACAACAATACAAGGAATCAAAGGAAATAAAATTATGTAACAACTAGCCATCAAGGATTAAGATAGAAAAGAATTGAGTTTGGGTGTATGGACCATCATCAATGGAAAGAAGAATGCAGTAAAATAAGAAAATCATATTACTTGGTTTCATTACATGTGAAGCCTTTAACTACATAGCATTGGGGACAAAAATTTTGAAGGAGGGTACTATGGTATGACCCCAAGAGGGGCATATATGGAGTTAAATGTATATGATATGTATGGTATGAGCCTAAGGGGGGCATATATAAGGTTAAATGTATATTGTATGACCCCAATGGGAGCATATATGCAGTTAAATGTACATGTAATAGTAAATGTATATGTAATAGTGGTCAGCCTAATAATAAAGGGGCCACATGTATAATGTTTGAATAGGTATATATAGAGATCATGTTGTCATTATTGAAGACATGTGATTTGGATGTATGAAAGTATTGTGGTATTTAGAGGAGTTTCTCCTATTATTTAAGGAGGTATTGTGTAACTCATCTCTCTTATCTATCTTGGAGTTGTGTTCCATGATCACATTGGTGTACATGGTGTGTACTTCTAGTTTCTTGTGACATTTTAAGCATTTGGATAATAACAGATATCTTTCCTGGACACATTCTAAGATGTTGTGCACTATCTTTATTGTATCCTTGTCATGCAAACTAAGGCAGTGGTTAATGTTGAGGTAGCGTGTGTTGATGTTTTTGTAGTTGCAGGAGGATATTTCCCCCCAGATGACCTTTCTTAGATGTGGAGAATATTTTGGAAGCAAGAGATCCATTGGACGGATGTTGAAATACCCTAGAAGAGAAGTCAGCCCAGAAGAATAAAGTATAATGAAAAGACACCTTCCCAGAAGAGAAGTCGGCCCAACTAGAAGGGCAGGAAGACTATAAATAAGGAGGCGCCTTAGGTCATTTTTTAACTCACTCACAATCTCCTAGCTACACAGAAGCAAGGCGCAAGTTTGGAGGAGGTGATGCAGTAGGTGCGGTTGCACAGTTTATTCTTGCTCAGTCTTTTGATATCCCTCTCTTGTGCACTACTCCTTGAGGAGGTGTGCTACCTTTGTATGGTGTTTTTGTTGTAGCTGGGGTGGTATTTATGGTTAATCTAGCACTTGTGCTAGGGTTGATCTAATTGGACTTTCTTTGTGAACATAATCTATCTAAGAAAGGTTGTTGGGTTTTTCCCCCATTTGGGGTTTTCCTAGGATAAATCTCTTGTGTTTTTTTTTGTCTCTTGTTTATGTTTCTACTGCTCAATACATGATATATATATTAATGGCGACGAAGTAAAAGAACTCTAGTAACACTAATTCTCTGTAAATAAGAAAAATCCAACATGGTATCAGAGTTGGTTACCTTCAAAACAATTTGACCACTGGAAGGAAGATCACTACAACAACACCTTGTAGCTAAAATACTTTGTCAAGCTCGTTGAGAACTATCCCAAGGACGTTGGGAATAATTCCTTCACAAAGAAGTGCATCCTAACCTAGCACACCTCTTGAAACCCTCAACGTGCAGTTTGGTGAAGTTTGAAAAATCAAGGTTTTTCAGTGCTAGGGTTTCTATCGGCAAAAAATGTCAACCAGTATGAGAGTTGAGGATAGATTGGATGGAGCGGATAAATTCAGATCCTAGAAGCATAGAATACAACTCATTCTAGAAGAAAATGAATTATTGGATCACATCAAAAAGATTCTTCCAGAACTCGAAGACGAAGAAGCAAAGGAAAATCACCTGATACCCAATGTATCAAAACTAAAGACTACAAAGAAAATGTTTGATTCCCTAACCATACTCTATGAAATAAAGAACACCAGTTGGAATCTTACCCTACGATATCAACTCAGAAATGTGACTATGAACAAGTCAAAGACAATAGCCAACTTCATTACAAGGATCTCACATATCAAAGACCATTTAGCAACCATTTAGTAACCACTACACTAAATGGTTTCCCTCCCTCTTGGGACCCATTTGTCCAAGGAATTTGTGCAAGAAGGAAGCTACCCAAGTTTGACAAGTTATGGGTAGATTTATCTCAATAGGAATCTAGATTGATGTCAAAGAAACGAAAGGTAGATGATGAGGAAAACCAAGCACTTGCAGCACAAGTGAAGAAGAGAAAGGAAAGAGATGAAGGTAGTCCAAGGAGCTCTAAGAAGCCACACCATAAGAGGGATGTGTCAAAGGTTCAATGCTTCAATTGAAAGAATATGGGACATTATGATGCACAATGTCCTCACAAACATGAGAAATAAAATGAGAAGAAGAAACACCATGCACATACAACAGAAGCCGAAAATCACTCAAAGGCATTAAAGGATGAAGGATTTTTCTTTTAGACAATGGTGTTTTCATATCAACAATAGAAGGAAACTCAAGTAAGACAACAACACCAGACTCCGGGTTTACATATTAGGTTTGATATTTTATATTGTTGTTGCCTAAGAAAGTATTATACCTAGGATAACAGTCTTTACAACTTTATTATTTTCTATTGCTATCAAAAGTTTAGGTACACCTTATTATCACATAGAATTATAAGGGTCAAGAACCCCTTTGGTTTTGTTTTTGAGTCACACCTTTGATCCTTACATAATTATCTTGACATGTCACACCTCCATGTTGTACACAAGATTATCTTTCTCATCATTTATTCGTTGAAGTGTCAAGTCAGAGTCGGGTGTATGCATTGCCAATTCACTAGGAGAGTTCGCAGTGTACTCTAAGTACATCATGCTTTCATCTATCATCATTGCAAATTAAAGAACCATGACAAATTATATTTCATGGTTTTCAGCACCATTTTAACCAATTTTCAAGGATCATGTCATCGGATCTCCTAACAGTCTCCTTGAAGTATGCAATTCTTGTTTGAATAAGGCGTTGTGAACTAATGTTTCAAACTCATTTCCTGTAGCAGATTCTTCTCAAGATTTGATCATAACTTTTGAATGGAGAAGTGGTTTTTTATGAATTTTTTTGTGGAAGAGCATGATATTGTCATTGACATGCTGACCAAAATTCAGCACGGCCCAGTTTGGCATTTGAGAGATAAAATTAAAACACCAGTGCACTACGAACTGGCCAAAGAGGAAAGTTGGAGGTTGAACTACTTGCAGACATTCTCGTTCAAACTTAACAACGTCAACAGAAAACACAAGTCCACCAGGAACTCCATGAGAATTTACACATTGTTTAAAGGTTGAAGGAGAGTTGCTTGTTGGATTCACCCCTCGGCATTGTGAATTGTTCTATTATGTTGTGGCCTGCTTTCAAATCCATTTCCTTCATGCCATGAACCTTGCTCATTAAACATCATTACCTCTAAGACCTCATATATCCTTCCCCTTACTCCGAATTCTTTTTCTCCATTGATATTCCCCATCACTATGAACCCTCTGCTCTGGCACTATGAACTATGTGTTGCAAACTCAGTGCTACGAATCCTATGTTCCAGTTTTGTTGAAAACCCTTCTTTTGCATTTTTTGCAAGCTCAAATTTAAAAAAGAGTGACTCTGCACCCATATCATCTTGGATTTTGTGGTTGATTAGCTATCGAGCTAGGTTTAAAGATTGCATGCATTACCATGCTGATCAATGATACTTGTATTGTCAAGAAAAGCTTGTTTTAAGTAGAGAATTCGCAGGTGTCTATCTCTTATTATAAATTCTAGTTTCCTTTCTCTATATCTCATGTTTGAAGAATGCCATGTCTCATTCCTGAATGTGCATAAAGTGAGTTGTGTAAAAATTATGTACAAGGTCAAATATAGGAGGCCTCTAACTAGAGCAACAACCAAGAGAGAAATCCATGTGAAGGATGATGCAGTAGGAGTTTCAGCTAAGAGGAAAGGTAAATCCATAGATGTTGAAAAGCATGTTGAAATTGTTGATATCACTACTCCTCAAGAAGCGAGCAATCCCACTTTTAAGAGGCTAAAAAAAAACTTAAAGAGGCAAGGGTTGAAGTTGATAAGATGAGAAAGAAAGACTTGAGTGTTAGAAATAAATTTAAGGAAGTGTTGGATATTCATCGTAATTCCATTGACAAGGCGAATTTTCTGGCTAAAAGATTATTTCCCCTCCATGGGAAGCTCATAAAGATTTATAGACAAAATAGATATTATCAAGCTCAGATCCGAAAGCTAAAGAAATAACTTCATCCTTTTAAAGAAGAGTTAGCTAAGATAAATTTCGACATGTTGGCTAAGGTTGCCACCAGGAGAAGCTCTAGGATTAAAAAATGAAGAAGTTGAACATCCTTTAACAATATCAATTTTTGACAAGTTTCATGTTTATGCATTTTTGAAATTTTGAGGATGGTTATGCCTTATAAACCATGTTTATATCCTGGAATGTTCTCTTCTAGTCATGTACCAAGATCATAATTTGTTACAACAGTTTGGGGCACTGAGATAGTTTTTGGAACACTTTAAAGCTTTATCAAATGAAATAAGTTGCTACAGGAAAGTTCGCAGTGCCGGCGCTGCGAACTTTCCTGTAGCAACTTATTTCATTTGATAAACCTTTAAAGTGTTCCAAAAACTATCTCAGTGCCCCAAACTGTTGTAAGGGCGCTGCAAACTAGTAATTTATGACAGTTTGCAAGAAATTAGCACACATTAGAGGAATATTTTTCTTTTAAATTTTGATATCCCATCTGGTTTCCTCTAAAATTTGATGTGGAGGACAAACATGGTGTTTTTTACTTGCTGACAAAACTTTGGTCTGACCCACTTCACATTTTTGGAGAAAAGCTAAAATCATCACCTATAGGAAAGTTCATAGCACATGATGTCACATGCACTGCAAACTCTAACAATCTGACAAATTCAAGCTATGGGAGGGATGCCAGCTATCAGGGAAGGTTCTAATGGTCTCCTAGGAGTTATTTGGACATGAGGGACATGTTTTCCATCTCTAGATCAAGCAGAATGGCATGTTTCAAAAGGCATTTATCACAATAGACAAGATCCCAAAAAATAGGAATTTGTTAGGTTTTTGTTGGAATCTTTTGTAACAAGACTCCTAAATGGAGAAGGATCCTATGTATCTCCTTCCTTATGATAGATAGAGATAATTCACTATAAATGAAATGGATTTTGAGAAGGAAAGGGTTGGATTCACGAGCCAAGAGAGGAGAGAACTGGAGGAGCAGTTTTAGTTGCTCATTTGTAAGCCTGGGGGCTTGTTTGTAATGGCATTTTCTACCATTAAAGATTCATGATAATTGTTATCAGATTGTCTTCTGTGTTTTTCCATTTCTTTTTTATCTTCTTTCTTGAACATATTGCAGGTTTTGAGGATCATAGCTGCCATTGATGGATGGATTCATGAACAACAGAGGATCTATTGTAGCTTGCCCATTAAATCATTGTTTATTTTCATATTCTCAATGCTTCTACTCATAATTATATATCACTTTGTCTGATATACAGTTTCATTTCCTTTGATCTATAGGATGTTATGACTCCTTTCCCAATGGAATGCCTTTGTGGACAAGTTGTTTCCCTCTCCCTTTCTTTCTCGGTCTTGTTGATCCACCTACCCAAACCGATTTAATCAATTTATATTCTGATGGGTATTGTGCTTTCACTTACAACATTCTAAGTGTGAATTGTAGTGCTAACATTCTTGGTGCCATTTTCGGAGACGAAAGTGAATAAATCTTCCTTGGGAGAACGACAACGATCAGATCCAACTCTTGATGGTAGACATAAGCAGGACACCATCTTGACTGCAATCTTCTACCTGGCGACTCCAACTTCATCATAGATGAATCTATGGGCGACTCCACTAGTTTGAAATGGACAAGATTATTTCTCAGAGGTATGCATTTTGTGATTTCTCAAATATATCTGTTTTTCCAAACCCCATGCCTGATAGAAGTGAATGGGAAGGCTACCTTCCTAGGTTTAGAGGGGAAAATTGGGAAATGTCAGCTGAGTTTTTACTAGATTTTCATGAGTGCATACTTAAGTTGAAAGTTATACATGAAGATGTCCTCATCAAATTGTTTACATACTCTTTAGATGGAGCAGTTTGTGATTGGTGTAGATCACTCCCGGTTTCTTATATTACTTCACTAAGACATTTTCACGCTGCATTTTGTTTGTTTTGCAAAGAGAAATTTGCAATTGATTTCCTTTATCAAGAACGTTGTTATGAATTCAATTTGTTGAGTAAAGGACCAAATAGTCATAAAATGTATGTTGCAGTGGAAGACACTTTTCATATTGATCAAGAGGATGATAATCTTCAAAGTGATAGCCAGGATGTAGATACTTTTGACATTGTATCAAATGGATCTATTATTTTAAGTTGTCATGAAAATCAAATTGTTTTCTTTGAGTATTCAAATGATAATGAACATATCAATATATCAGCATGTGAAATTTTTGAATCTAAGCCACGAGAATATGGTGAAGAATATAAGGACGAATTGAAACAATAGTTGGAATTCTCTTTTTCACCTATTGATGAGCAGAAAACTCTAAGGATCAGCAAGGAAATGTCTATCATTTATGTACATGTACTTGCAAAAGACATCAAACAACATATGAGTAGTTGTGAAGTATATGAGGACCATCATTTTATTGATGAATCGGCCTTCACAGAGGAGCAAGATGGTTTTCTTAACCAACTAGAAATGTATTTTCATAAGTTTCATGATCCTGTGGATTTTTACATAGAGTTATATTTTTCAAAGGTTTCTAATGATCCAATTGTTGGTATGATTTTAGATCATAGTTGTAAGTGTCCATTTCTTAATAACCTCTTGCTGCAAGCTTCATATCACTTGAAAATTCTTTCGAACATTTGCATGGAAGGATTTATTTTCATCATTTCGATACTCACCTAGTTGCATTTGAAGTATGACTACAATAAAGCAAAGAAGCTCAGCTGGATAGAGTAGTGTAGGAATGTATATAACTAAGCTTTCTATGCAAGCATTTGGTTTGCAGTGAGTGTTTTTCATATTTCAATAAATGATTAGAGGTTCTCTCAAGGCATAAAAATAGTACATATTTTAGAGATGGAATGGATAAGGCATTGAAACTGCATGTTCTTGGCAGCTCACAGGGACCATGCCATCCCCTGTGGATCCAAATGTTATCACATAGAATTGTAAGGGTCAAGAACCACTTTGGTTTTGTTTCTGAGTCACACCTTTGATCCTTAAAACATTACCTTGACATGTCACACCTCCATGTTGTACACAAGATTCTCTTTATCATCATTTATATGTTTAAGTGTCAAGTTAGAGTCGGGTGTATGTGTTGCCAACTAACTAGCAGAGTTCACAACGTACTCTAAGTACATCATGCTTTCATCTATCATCATTTCAAATTAAAGAACCATGACATAGGAGATTTCATTGTTTTCAGCACCATCTTTAACCAATTTTTCATGGATCATGTCATCGGATCTCCTAACAATCTCCTCAAAGTATGCAATTTGTATTTGTATCAGGCACTACGAACTGGTAGACAGGTGCTACGAACTCATTTCCTTTAGTAGAGTCTTCTAAATATTTGGTCATAACTTTTGAACGACAATGTGGGTTTTTCTGAAATTTTTTGTGGAGGAGCATGATATTGGCATTGACCAACTGACCAAAATTCATCCTGACCCAGTTTGGAATTTGAGAGATAAAATTAAAACATCAGTGCATTGCGAACTAGCCGAAGAGGAAATTTGGAGGCTGAACTAATTGCATACATTCTCATTCAAACTTAACAACATCAATAGAAAACACAAGTCCACCAGGTACTACATGAGAATTTACACAATGTTTAAAGGTTGACAAAGAGGTTTTTGTTGGTTTCACCCCTCGTTGATGTGAACTGTTCTATTTTGTTGTTATCTTCTTTCTATCCATTTCCTTCATGCTCTGAACCTTGCTCATTAAACCACATTACCTCTAAGACCTCATATATCCTTCTCCTTACTCACATTTATTTTTCTCCACTGATATTCCCCAACGTTGTGAGCCCTCTGCTCTGGCATTGCGACCTATGTGTTGCAAACTCAGTGCTACGAATCCTTTGTTCCTGTTTTGTTGAAAACCCTTCTTCTACATGTTTTGCAAGATCAAATTTAAAAAAGAGTGATTCTGCACCCATCTCATCTTGGATTTTGCGGTTGATCAATTGTCAAGCTAGGTTTAAATATTGCATGCATTATCATGCTGATCAATGATACTTGTATTGTCATGAAAACCTTGTTTTAAGTAGAGAATTCACAGGTGTCTCTCTCTTATTATAAATTCCATTTTCATTTCTCTATATCTCATGTTTGAATAATTCCATGTCTCATTCATGAATGTGCATAAAGTGAGTTGTGTAAAAAGTTTGTACAAGGTCAAAGCTAGGAGGCCTCTTACCAGAGCAGCAACCAAGCGAGAAATCCCTGTGAAGGATGATGCAGTAGGAGTTTCAACCCAGAGGAAAGGTAAATCCATAGCTATTGAAAATCCTATTCAAATTGTTGATATCACTACTCCTCAAGAAGAGAGCAATCCCACTTTTAAGAGGCTCAAAAGACAACTTACAGAGGCAAGGGCTGAAGTTGATAAGATGAGAAAGGAAGACTTGAGTTTCAAAAGGAAATTTAAGGAAGTGTTGGATATTCATCGTAAGTCCATTGACAAGGCAAATTTTTTGGCTAAAAGATTATTTCCCCTCCATAGGTAGCTCAAAAATATTTACAAACAAAATAGATATTATAAAGCTTGGATCAGAAAGCTAAAGAAAAAACTTCATCCTTTCAAAGAAGAGTTAGCTAAGACAAATCTGGACATGTTGGCTAAGGTTTCCACCAGGAGAAGCTCCAGGATTAAAAAATGAAGAATTTGAACCTCCTTTAACAGTATCATTTTTTGACAAGTTTCTTGTTTATGCATTTTTGAAATTTTGAGGATGGTTATTCCTTATAAACCATGTTTAGCTCCTGGGATGTTCTCTTCTAGTCATGTACCAAGATCATAAGTTGTTACAGCAGTTTGGGAACTGAGATAGTTTTTGGAACACTTTAAATCTTTATCAAATTAAATAAGCTTCTACAGGAAAATGTGTAGCATCGACGCTAGGAACTGGTAATTTATGACAGTTTGCAAGCAATTAGCACACAACAGAGGAATGTTTTGTTTTTAACTTTTGATTTCCCATCTAGGTTCCTCTAAAATTTGGTGTGGAGGAAAAACATGGTGTTTTTGACTTACTGAAAAAAATTGAGCCTGACCAACTTCGTAT
This sequence comes from Picea engelmannii, assembly GCA_009831015.1. NCBI lineage: Eukaryota > Viridiplantae > Streptophyta > Pinopsida > Pinales > Pinaceae > Picea > Picea engelmannii. Next base: position 179,727 of record ML780250.1, read on the forward strand.
TTTTGGAGAAAAGATAAATCGTCACCTATAGGAAAGTTCGTAGCGCATGATATCATAGGCATTGAAAACTCTAACACTATGACAAATTCGAGCTATGTGAGGGTTTCCAGCTATCAGGGAAGGTTCGAATGGTCTCCTAGGAGTTAGTTGGACATGCAGGACATGTGTTCCATCTCCAGATCAAGCAGAATGACATGTTTCAAAAGGTGTTTATCACAATAGCAAAGATCCAAAAAAATAGGAATTTGTTAGGTTTTTGTTGGAATCTTTTGTAACAGGACTCCTAATGTTAAGAACCAAACATCAATATAGCATGGAAAAACCTCAGGAAAAGTACTCAACACCTTGAAACTGAGATAATTTCAGATAATAAGCCTCTT
>ML780250.1:185655-218043 GCA_009831015.1 Picea engelmannii
CCGACATAAATAAAATAGCATTACTAATCTAATATGCCCCAATTAAGGGGTAATGAGCCAACATTAGGGCTTAACACCTAAATGGAGGAGGATTCTATGTATCTCCTTGGTTTTGAGATCCTTAGGGTAGATAGAGATCATTCACTATAACTGAAATGGATTTTGAGAAGGAAAGGGTTGGATTCATGAGCCAAGAGAGGAGAGAACTGGAGGAGCAGTTTTAGTTGTTCATTTGTAAGCCTGAGGGCCTGTTTGTAATGACATTTTCTACCATTAAAGATTCATGAGAGTTATCATATTGTCTTCTGTGTTTTTCCATTTCTTTGTTATCTTATTGCTTGAACATATTGTAGATTTTGAGGATCATAACTACCATTGATGGATGGATTCATGAACATCAGAGGATCAGTTGTAGCTTGCCTATTAAATTATTGTTTATTGTCAAAGAAATATTTATATGTTTGTAGAAATTATTTATGTACAATGGATGTTCTTCCTGTTATCCCCTAGCCTAGGGATAACTAAGGATATTATGTCTTGAGGCCCACAGGTCCTAGACATGGAGTACTGAGAGCCATATTGACTTGATTCTGGCCTTGGAGGGCCCATATTTTTTCTCCAGTGCCTCCACCTTGTCAAGAGCAGCAGCATCCATCCCATCGGCCTGGTCCTTCAACAACAGTGGGTCTTGCTCCATAAGGTAATGAGTCTGGGTATCATGTTATGTGTCACTCTAATTTTCAAAACATTTGAATATGTGCATTTAATTATTTTTACTTCTAATGTGTGCTTGGACCTTATGCCTTTCCACTTGTCCACACCTGGGGGGAATGACATGATGCCCTAGTAAGTTGGTTCCCATAGGGTTTGATTTATCACTGGGTGGGTTCATGAAAGGTCATCGACCGTTCCCACCATACTTACCAGTTTTCATCTTTTTCCCTCTCATCCATCCCATACATTGGTTCGGGCATTGGGTTTTCCAAGCTAGCAAAAGGTTGTACCTTACCTTGTGGGAAGAAGGGGCTAAAGGCCCAAAGGGTAAAAGTAGTTGGAAAAAGATAAAATCCAAGAGAACAAAACATTCATTTGCTTCGCCCAGGGATCCCTGAGAAAGAAATATAAGGCTTCTCATCAAGAAACAAAGGAACCCATAAAATAATAAAATCAAGACCTAGTTGAAGGATAGGGGGTCTCATCACGAGCCAGCCTATTAGGTCCATGGGCATGTAGCAGTATGACACTACCATTCAACTGATCACCATGCCAGGGTAGTGGTTTTTGGTAACATAGCTAAGAGAAAGGGGGTCTCATCACGATCCATCCTTCTCATCTCCGTGAAATGCTTGTGGGTAACACTGTCACCACTGGTCACCATGCCAGGGCAGTGTCCCCTAACTAGTCTCTTGAAAGAAAAAGCAATAAGACAAAAAAGATAAAAGGCATTGAATGGGCTTGGAAACATTTGCATCCATGACAAGTTGCAACTCACCCTCTTCAGAGGCACCCACAGGTAATCCATACATTCCCCTGTCATCACTACACCCATTTTCTCAAACATTCCTCACCACCTCATCCACTTACATGGCATGGATTTGTATTCACCTGGAAACATCCCATGTCCAATGAAAATTAGCCTAATAGGACATCCTAACATCCCCTCCAAACCTGTCTTGTAGAATAGCATAACGTCTTTGAGCACTTGTCTAAGAAAGGGGGTTTTATGCACATGTTTAAATAACTTAATTATTAGATGTGATTGACATTGCTATGATCCCTATGACTTATGATCCCATGGAGGGTGTACTTGTTGTTGTTGCAGGGCCACACCCGACGGATAGGTATACATGGGGATATGATTAGTTCAGACCTCCATAGGGATAAAATCCCACCGGAAGAATGATGAGACCCCAGTCAGGTGTAGAGACAGATCAGAGGTTTGCACCAGAGAGAGAGGAGGAGGTTCCACCAAAGACATCCTGGAAGGCCTAGACCTAGGGGGGTCTTGCCCTTCTCACTATGATGTAGGCCTTGAAAGGGCCATGACGTCACCTCTATGACCCTTGATGTCACCCAATGTTTTAGACACTTTGGAGGCAGTTGTGTGCCAAGTGGCACGTGTGGTTTGATCTAGAGGCCTTAGGAGGCCTAACGTTTTTCTCCTAGAGGCCAATGTTTCACTAAAAAATCCTAATGTCACCCTAAAAGGGCATGACGTCACCTTTTCTTCTTGATTTAGGGTTTTATTTTTTCAATTAATGTAAAAACTGGATATTACATGAAAATTGGCCATGTCGACCTTTTTGACCTAATTTTGGTCATTGTAACTATATAAATAAGGGATTTTCCCTTGTATTTTTTCATCATCTTTCACTCACACAAGTGTGAGGTCTGAAATTTGTGCCCTATTTGGGGTTACATGACTGAAATTTAGTGCACACTTCTTGAAGGAGGCTTGTTTTGGACTATTTTTGCAATTTTCTTGGTGGAAATGTTCAACTAGAGTATTTTCTAGATGATTCTTGGTGAATGTAAGTAAGATTTCTGCAATTCTTCTTCATTGAATGGTGATAGTTATGTTTATCTTTCATTTACATTAATATTATGAAATTTCTAGCTTAAAACCTTAGGAGGCTAAGCACATGTTATTGTCCTTGCCTTAATAGCTTTCACCTACTAGATTTTGCTAAGACGTTGATTCTTGAAGCTTTTTCTAAGGGCCTTTCCATTGCAACACCCTAGCACACTTTGCGTCATCTAAGTCATCATTTACTTCATCCTTGAGCTAAAGAAGGAGGAAAACTACTAGGACCTAGGGTTACCTACTTCCTAGTAGCTATTTTCCCCCTAGGGTTTGGTAGTTGAAGCCTTGGCTTACCAACATTTCAACTATTGACCTATCTTGTCTTTAGTTCTCTTATTATCATTTGTTCCTTCAAGATTTGTTGCTACCTAAAAGACTCCATTTGCCTTAAAAAACATTGATCTAAGCCTTGCTATTAAGTGATTGAAAAAAACCACTATCAAAACCTATACCTTAAGTTCTCTATTAACTACTCCTAACCTTATAATAGTCTAATCTACTAACTTAGTTGTTGTTGTTACAAAAATAAGCTACAGCCATCTATTGCAGCACTAAAAGCACCTAAAAGCAATTGAAAAGGTTGATAAATTAATTGCCTTATTTGCTTTTGACAAATGCTAGTATTTTGGTATTAATTAGTAATTATTCTTGGTCATTTTGAAGCCATTTTAAGGCACTTATTGTGAAGCTATTGTCTTATAAACATTGTTGCTACAAATTTATATTTGCTTCACCATATATCAGCCATTTCTTTTATTAATAAAGTATGTGGTTTTATGAAGTGCTAACAACAAGTTTTACTTGCGAAAGATATATTTTCTTATTGCTTTGTTCTAGGCAGGTACATCTTAATACTTCACTACTTCATGGGTTAAAACCCCGAGACTTTCTGATCAGTGTGACTTGTGAGAGGGGAAATTTTCATAGACACCTTAACCTTTTCCTTCTCAAACCCCCAGGTCACCGGGGATGTCTCCCCTGGGCCATCAACCCTAAATAGAAAGAGACATCCTATTGAGATGACAGTGATAGGGTAACCTCTGTTATGCCACTTTTTCTTTCTAAACCTTATCCTTTGGATTAAGTACAAATTGTGGGATAACACTTCCTTTTGTCATATTCTCCATGCTTCTACTCATCATTATATATCCCTTTGTCTAATATACATTTTTATTTCCTTTTATCTGTAGGATGTTATGACTCCTTGCCCAATGGAATTCCTCTGCAAACAAGTTGTTGCCCTCTCCCTTTCTTTCCCAATCTTGTTGATCCACCTACCTAAACCAATTTAATCCATTTATATTATAATGGGTACTGTGCTTTGACTTACAATAGTCTAAGTGTGACTTTCAGTGCTAACACACCTGAACACTGTCGGTACGATTACCATTAAGAAAATGCTCATTGTTAATGATATACTTGTCTGCAACATGAAATTGATCTCCTCTAGGATATTTTCTTGATTACTAACCATTCCATGGAGGTTACCATGGAAATGTTCTTGTCTCTTGTTCCGATCAAGTCACAAGTGATAGCTCTAAGAAGGAGCTATGTGTTGAAATAATGTAACTGCAAAGTGTATTCTAATTATTATTTATATATTATTCATTGGATCAATCCCCATTGCAAATTGATCATGTCGGATATTGTAAAGGACCAAATCCCCTTTTGTGGATTGGTCAAAATATAATTGTAATAGGCAGAATAAGAAGTTGGCCCCATAATATATTAAAGAGGCCCCATAATATATTAAAGGTGGTTATAACCACCCAAATTGAGAAGTTGGCCCTGCCAGTGAAGAGACACTTCCACACGTGCCAGAATTGTATAAATAAGGAGGCTAGTGCCTCACTTAGACACACGCTCACTTGTTCATTTGAGAGACAAGTTTCAGAGTTGCAGTTGGAGAAGAGAGAGAGAGAGAGAGAGAGAGAGAGAGAGAGGCGCATCCTTGGGAGAGGACTTTTTGTATTTGTTTGAGTTATCTCTTGGCATTGTATTGGCTATCTATAATAATGAAGTTTTGTTGGGTTTTCTCCCCCATGAGGGTTTCCCAGGATAAATGATGTGTCTCTTGTGATTGTGTATTTCTTAGTGATCATATCTTATGCTATTGTTATTTATTGAAATGCAAAGAACTCTAATAATAGCTTAAACATTAACATGGTATCAGATCTAAGTTGAAGAGAGCATATTTCACAAGAGAAAAGTGAAAAACGTCACTGTTGTCGTACATGCAAAATAGGGCTTTTGTTTATAAAGTATTTCATCCCTAAAACCATCTAGAAAAGTGTGCCCTTCCTCAAGGATCAATTTGGCATCCTCAATGCAATTTTTCAGTGGCTAGATTTCTTGGAAAGCGAAACCCTAGTTTTCACAAAGTACTAGAAAACCAGAGTACTAGAAGTACCAGAAAACCAGAAGCACCCGTCCAAAAATCCGCAGGTCAAGTTTGAGGGGGTAAAAGTTGGATTTTCATAAATTTGACTACACCAACTTACTCACCTCAGCTCAGCGCATCTATCCCCTGGATCAAAATTCCAAAATTTGAAGTTTGAAAAATTAGGGTTTCCTCATAAAACCCTAAGTTGCAGTTGTAGTTGCAGTCTCAGAACTAGTTGTAGTATCAATTGCAGTTGCAGTACCAGTTGAAGTATCAGTCATAGTAACAATTGCAGTCACCCTTGAAATTTTCAAGAGTTTGTAATGATTATCATTGCTGCTAGATGGTTCCACTACCTACAAATGCTATCAGAGGTATGTACTCAAATATGTTTAAATGGTTAAACTTTAAAGAGTATTTGCAGGAGAATGGATATCTTGATATAGATCCAGAAGGATCTCAAGATCCAACACATTTAGAAGAATAATGCAACTCGGGTTTGATTATTCTGATATGCATCTATTTGTTATGACATTATTTTGATCAGTGTTGCATGTTGAAGCTATGATCAAATTATTAGATGGACTAAAAGTTGAGATCATAGAGCTTATCCTCTAACCCAACCTTCTATCAAGATAGTGTATTGTCTCAGTACATAAGACAGGTTGAAGAAATCACTCGTCATCTTGAGTGAAGGATACTTGGAAGAAAAGCAAGCACTCATTCTTGAGGACAAGGCTCCAGGTCCCAGGAGAAACCTCGTGTTAGTTCCAAATTTCCATGGAGGAATGTTTGATCACAACACTATGAGAGTGTTGACCTCATCTCATATTGTATTCCTTATCTTTAATCTTTTCTTCAGACAAATTACAAGTGATAAGCTCTAAAGGAGCTACTTTGATGATTGTTCATGCTATTGCTTTATATTATGAAAAGGATATCACTCTCGCTTGATGTTTTATCGACCTTGTTCCCGGTCATAGGTAATAACCCTGAGAAAGATATAGTGAAGGTTGTAGAAGGCAACGTACTAAAGGAGAAACCATAAATGAAGCAATCATCATTGGAAATGAAGAAGGTGGCTTGTATAAGAAAAATGGTCACTCAGAAGCTGCCATGACCCACGCTATTGAGAATCCATGTGAACTTTGGCATATAATATTATCCCACATCAACTACAAGGAGCTATCATATGTATGCAAAGCTATCATAGGTCTACCATAACTCAAGGTTTACCATGAAGGCGTGTGCAATGGATGTGCACAAGGGAAGAACATCAAGAACCATTTTCTGAAGAGAGACATCAAAGCAGAATGAGTCCTAGAACTCATTCATTCAGATGTATGTGGCCCAATGCCATCGTCCTCCATTACTGGAAAATTCAAGAAACTCAAATCCTTGATAGAGAATCTTTATGAAAGAAAGATCAATATACTCAGGTCAGATAATGGAGGAGAACACACCTTAAAAAAAATTGTAAACTTCTGCAAAGATGTTGAGATCAAGAGGGAACTCACTACTCCCTATAATCCTCAACAAAACGGTGTAGTTGAAAGGAAGAACAGAACGATAATGGAAGTTGTGAAGACCATGAGCCATGATCAAGATCTTCCAATGCGCTTATGGGCAGAAGTAGCAATGACAATAGTATATGTGAAAATTCGATTGTCCCATAGTGCACTTGGGTTCAAGACCCCGAAAGAGATGTTCATCAGAAAGAAACCAGAGGTAAGCCATCTCAAAATATTTGGCTGCAAAATATTTATACATATTCCGAAAGAGAAGAGAAACAAGTTGGAACCCTCAGGAAAGAAGGGAATATTTGTGGGATATTGTGAGGTCTCCAAGGCCTTCAGGATTTATATACCAGGTCACCATCACATTGAGATCAGCAGGGATGTGACCTTCGATGAAGATGCAACGCTCAAGAAATTGAGAAGATGCCAAGAAGTATATGAAGAGGAACCTGTAATCCCCAGAATTGAATAATCAATGAGGGAGGTTCCCAGAGCTGCAGAACCAGTGAAGGAAGTCATAACTTCCCCTGATGAGGAAATTCTAGAAAATCATGACATAGTAGAATTTCAAGAACCTCCTCAGATGACGATCTCCCATAAAAGAAAGCTTGTTTGGGAAAGAGAGCGTATTCAAGATGGAGAGAAGTATAGTGTTCCCGAAGGAACCACGAGACATGTGAAGAGACCTAATCCATTTTCCAGTTATATGGCTTTGATGTGTGACCTCCTAGAGAAAGAGCCTACTTGCTTTGAAGAAGCCATTCAGAAGAAAGAATGGGTATATGCCATGACAGAAGAATACCAATCCATAATAAAGAACGATGTATGGGAATTAGTTCCCAGACTGAAGAACAAGGATGTGGTATCTTCCAAATGACTCTTCAAAATAAAACATGTTGTTGATGGAAGTATTAAGAAGTACAAAGCAAGATTTGTAGCTCGTGGCTTTTCTCAAAAGGAAGGCATTGACTATGAAGAGACATTCGGTCATGTAGCCAGATACACTTCGATTGGAACCATCATAGCCCTTGAAGCTAAGATGAAGTGGAAGTTACACCATATGGACGTAAAGACAGCTTTCCTAAATGGTGTCATCGAAGAAGAAGTGTATATAGAGAAACCTCAAAAAATTGAATTTGAAGATAGGAAGTCTCATGTCTGCAAACTGAAGAAGGCTCTGTAGGAATTGAAGCAAGCTCCTAGAGCTTGGTATGGCCGGATAGGCAGTTTCCTGATGAGCTTGGGCTTTACCAAGAGTAAAGAAGATTCTAACCTTTACTTCAAGGTTATGAACGATGAGCCAGTGATATTATTGTTGTATGTGGATGACTTATTCTTAACTAGAGAAGAAAAACTCATCACTGAATGTAAGAAGAGACTCACTTCAGAATTTGAGATGAAATACCTTGGCCTAATGCATTATTTCTTAGGTCTTGAGGTATGGCAGAGTCTAGAGAGGATATTCCTTAACCAAGGGAAGTATGCAGTCGAAATCCTGAAGAGATTCGACATGTTAGAGTGTAAGTTCATGAATACACCCATGGAAACAAAGCTAAGGCTATTGGTCGACATTTCGTCAGAATTGATTGATGCCACGTTGTATAGACAGATAATTAGATCGTTAATGTACCTAACGAACACCAGACCAGATATTTGTTTTGTCGTGAACACCTTGAGTCAATTTCTGGTAGGACCCAAACATGTTCACCTAGTGGCTGCAAAACATGTGATGAGGTACCTTAAGCGTACATTAGATTGTGGTCTCAGTTATGATGGAGATCATGATTTCACATTGAGTGGGCACACTGATTTAGATTGGGATGGAAGTGTTTCTGACAGGAAGAGCACTTCAGGATGTTGTTTCAGTTTGGGATCTGCCATGATCTCATGCCAGAGTAGGAAGCAATCTAGCATTTCTCTCAGTACAGCGGAAGCAGAATACATTGTTCTGTGTTCTGCTAGCTGTGAAGCTATATGGCTTCGTAAGTTGTTGACCGGTCTATTTGAACTAGAGATGGAAGAAACCATGATCCTATGTGACAACCAGAGCTGCATAAAGATGACAGAGAATCATGTATTCCATGACAGGTCGAAGCACATAGAGATATGATATCATTACATCCATGACATGGTGCAGAGAGGATCCATAAAGCTCCAGTACGTTAGCACGAATGAACAGGTTGTTGATGTGTTGACCAGGCCTCTATCTTGTGTAAAGTTTGAGCACTTTCGAGATAAGCTTGGTATAGTCCGAAAGGACCTTCCTCGAAAGGGGGAGTAGTATTGTGATGAGATATAAATAGTATTGTGCTTCCAACTTGATAGTTGTGACGCAAATCCAGTCTAGTATCTTACGTCCAGCTTTATTGTTGTGACGTAAAGCAAGATGATGAAATGAGATGTGACTAATACTGTGCTTCCAGCTTGATAGTTTTGACGTAAATCCAGTCTAGTATCTTGCTTCCATCTTTGTTGTTGTGACGTAAAGAAAGACGATGAGATGAGATGTGACTAGTACTGTGCTTCCAGCTTGATAGTTGTGATGTAAAGCCAGTCTAGTATCTTTCTTCCAGCTTTATGGTTGTGACGTAAAGCAAGACGATGAGATGAGATGTGACTAGTACTGTGCTTCCATCTTAATAGCTGTGACATAAAGCCACTCTAGTATCTTGCTTCTAGATTTATTGATGTGACATAAAGCAAGATGATGAGATGAGATGTGACTAGTATTGTTCTTCCAGCTTGATAGTTGTGATGTAAAGCCAGTCTAGTATCTTGCTTCCAGCTTGATTGTTGTGACATAAAGCAAGATGAGTATCTTGCTTCCAGTTTGATTGCTATGACGTAAAGCAAGACGAGTATCTTTCTTCCAGCTTGATTGTTGTGACATAAAGCAAGATGAGTATTGTGCTTCCAGCTTGATAGCTATGACGTAAAGACAGTCTAGTATTGTGATGATGAGCCAGCTCCATGTTGTGATGATGATGTATTAGTTTTATACTAATCCATATTGATGTAGATGATGATTGCATTCCTTTGAGAATGACAATGTTGCCGATGAGAAAACTTTCAATGATTTATAGATACGTCAGTCAGTGTTCCAAGATGATATTGATGATGTTGTCCTCTGATGTTGTTGATGATAAAGTCCTCTCTCTCGCCTGATGTTGTTATAGAATACCCTTCTTGTTAAGGGGGAGTGTTGAAATAATGTAACTGCAAAATGTATTCTAATTATTATTGATATATTATTCATTGGATCAATCCCCATTCCGGATTGATCATGTCAGCTATTGTAAAGGACCAAATTCCCTTTTGCAAATTGGTCAAAATATAATTGTAATAGGCATAATAAGAAGTCGGCCCCAGAATATATTAAAGGTGGTTATAACCACCCAGATTGAGAAGTCGGCCCTGCTAGTGAAGAGACACTTCCAGACATGCCAGAATTGTATAAATAAGGAGGCTAACGCCTCACTTAGACACACACTCACTTGTTCATTTGAGAGAAAAGTTTTGGAGTTGCAGTTGGAGAAGAGAGAGAGAGAGAGAGAGAGAGAGAGAGAGGTGCATCCTTGGGAGAGGACTTTCTGTATTTGTTTGAGTTGTCTCTTGGCATTGTATTGGCTATCTATAATAAGGAAGTTTTGCTGGGGGTTTTCCCCCATGAGGGTTTCCTAGGATAAATGATGTGTCTCTTGTGATTGTGTATTTATCAGTGATCCTGTCTTATGCTATTTTTATTTATTGAAATGCAAAGAACTCTAATAATAGCTTAAACATTAACACTATGATTACGGTTGCAGGAGGAAACTATTTAGATAGTCTCTAGCCGAGACATATAACTGTGTACACGAACGTACACACCCATGTGAAGTAGAAAACAAAGAAGAGTATCTCTTATGGAGATTGATTGTAAGGAGGAGAAGGCTCCAAAGATGACCGTATAGTTAATTTGACCACTCTTCAGATCATCAAGAAGATTCAGTAGTGCTAGAAGGGCGTACCTAGAAACGATGCAGTAAACAAGCATGTTCTCATACATATACATGGCATTAATAATACATACTATGAAAAGAAGCATATGACTCCACCAGTGGTGAGGCAGGTAGCCCCACCAAGTACCAACTTAGAAGGAGCTAGATTTCATAGGGAGTCAACCCTTAGGATCTGTTACAAGAAAAAACTCTCTATGGCTAGGGGTATACCACAACAGACGGAAATGACTACAGAAATCAACTCTAATATCAGATATTCTATATAAACAAATATGATAACAAGACAAGATAAAATTCCTACCTCGTCCAAACATTTGATGAAGTCCATCGTTGAGCACTTGACTCAAAGAAATACACCTGCAACTTGTCCTCAACAACCAAGAAACGCAAGCATATGGTGATAATAAACAATGTTAGCACATTCAATAGCATAATCTATCAACATTCATAACAAATACACCCATGGAATAACAATTCAAATATTTGCAAGATATTAATTGGACAAGAAAAGAGTATTTCTATTAAAATGTAATCAGTAGAAGTGAATGAATTACAAACTTCCGAGTCAGCATGGTTCGTAACCGAGAAACTAAGTCCCTTCCAATTGGGCCTCCACCACTTCAATCCTCCACCAAAGGCAAGCTCATATAAGAGAGACAATGAGGTTCTCAATCACGTAGGGAAGATCTTGGGGGCTGAACAATGTGTTTAGACTTAAAAAGATAAAGGGATGCAGACTCAATATGAAGTGAATAGTTTCTCCAGAGTAACTTTGCTCTCAAAGTTGAATTCTCTTCCTCTTTTCCATAGCTCAGATTTAGCCCATTTATAGCCTTCAAGTGGAATTGAAGGGCTGAGTCGGAACATTTCTAGTATATGGAAGGTCAAGGATCATGGATCTCATGACGTGACATAGAAACCTGACACCATTTTTTAATTTTGGGCAAAAAACCCGATGTACACGGGTTGTAGTGGTGCAACCTGCATATACATATGATGTATAATAGATAGGGCATATATATGTGGAAAAATGATGTTTTTAGCTTTGGTAATTGCAAAAAGAGACTTCAAGTCTACATAGAGAAATGGAAAAAGACCCTCTATGCAAGTTTGCATAAGGTGAGACAAATCTTGCTATAATAGATGCCCCCTAATGTGTGAGGTCAGAGGAGTATCTGCGATGGCCAAAATACATTATAATATCCATAAGTGGAGTAATGGGGACCTAGCTGGATGACCTAGTTTCTCATTAAAATTTTCATTGACTTTGCGCACTTGGCTGCCAATTTGAATTACACAACAGATCCATGTGAAAATATACCAAACAGTTGTTCATGGCGATGAGTAGGCAATACAAAGGAGGCTACATGCCAAAGGATGTCATAGTCACGAACAAGGCCCAGTAAAACCAGTCTCAAAATCAATCTAAAGATATATGTATACAATGGAGTACAATCTGATCTCCCATGATCACTGAAGTCATATAGGTACTGGCCTGTTAAAGGATAGCAACAGCTCAGGAAAGTTGTGACTATAAACTAATGTCTTCAAGTCTTCTACAAAATCCACCAAAGGTGTAAGTCTATGTCGTGTGAATAAAGGAGTTGAGGTCTAATACAATGAGACTTTGTTTGATTACCGATCATTAAGGTATATCGTTAACAAATGCAAGACAACCTACCGATAATGAAAGTAGGTATCAAGGCACCGAATACATTCTTGCAAGTGTGAATAGAGGTGTCGGGGTCGAACACTTGAAGAATTCATCGATCAGGAGACATTGATGTATTCCCAACTGTCGATGGTGAGAAAACCTGCCACTAATGATTGCAAGCCTCTAGGTACTCATATGACTTTAGGTCTCGTCTCCATAATAGATCAACTGAAGTCGATGGAAGGAGACCTGCTGAAAGGAGAGCATTGAAGCATCTCTCATCATTCAACACGAGGTACAAAGTAGGAGCTTGATGATTTGGAGGAAATCAAATGAAGAACATGTTCACGAACCAACGACCTTGTGCATCTTTTGCATGTGCCAGATGCAAGTAGTACACGAAAAAGACCCTCTGAATAGAAGCCAATAAGGGAAATTGTTGAAAAAGATGAGGAAACCACCAATAAGGCTAATGGCATCCAAGACACTTCACGAATCCCAATGTGTGAATAGATTTCTTGTCGTCGAACACAAGGGAAACCACCCAGTCAACGACCAATGATGAAGTGTCGATTGTTGGGTTCAAGGTTACCTACCAATAATGAAAGTAGGACCAGGGTGCACAATAGGACTACAACTTCGTGTAAATCTAAGACACACTGAGGGTATGACCGACATGCAAAGTCAAGAGTTTTGAGGAATGGTCGACACAGGTTGATAGACATCCTTTGAACAAGAGCATGAGACATATGGAAGACTCTAGTAGCATAGAATCGATGATGAAACTTTGAGATGCAGGAGGCATAAATCAAACTCTCCATAGGGACTGGAAGGGTAACCAGTCGGGGGAGTAAACTCTTTGTAACGAGCTCAGCTTCCTGAGGTCATGCTAAACCCAAAATTGATGACATGTGGACTCAAAAATGTTGTTCTTTGTTCAAAGGAAACATGACTGCTACCAATATAAGATAATATTCTTTTACCGCTTGTCTTTTTTTATTTTTTCATAGTCAAATGAATGCTATGATACATAGGAGGAAACGAGTGTCGCAAGTAAGCAATCTAGTTCTAGTAGTGGAACATACCTATGCTCAATGCAAGGGGTTGCATGTAGGAGATGGACACTCAGGGGAATGTTTTTTCTTGGGTATAGGTTGTCAAGCTACAAAGGATATAAATAAGACTCTGCTTGGTTGATGATGCAAATTGTTGAGGTGAAAGGCTTATAACGCAAAAGCGAGAACCGACAATAGGCTCAACACTGCAAGCAAGAGAATGAGATGCAATTACAACTTAATGCCAAAATATGTCATTTTTTATAATCTTAATCTACTTGGTTTGAAAAAGGGATAAACTTGCACCAAATAGACGTCATTTCAAATCCAATTTACGAGTGTGAAAGAGACAAGTTCACTCGACAATCTTTTTTATTTTTTAGAGAGTTAGAAAAGAACTTAAATCAGACTCATTTGGGAGTCCTCTAGGTATAGGTCATCATGTTTATGAGTAAGAAATGAGGTTCAACATAAAGTCATGTATTAGCTATAAGAGACTCTCAATCCTATGGAAAAAAGTCTATTCATGGGCACTGAATGAAGCAGAGGATTTAACTAAGGTACCCATGTTTGGTAAGTTTCTACCATTCAATAACGACACTTCTAGTTGCAAATAGAAGGTTCTGTGTCACTATGAAATGGGTTCGTACCGAAGGCATATGAGTGACAGTCATAGGATGATGCAAGTTTGCATGATGGATTGGATACCTATCATATATGTTAGGTAACGAAAATACATGTCCAAAGTTACGAACGGGTGACATCGCGTTGAAAACTGCAGATTATAGGTTCGATCCCTAGTATGGTTGCCAATTATGTTATGAGGAAAATCTCTCTATGGCTAGGGGTAAACCACAACAGACGGAAATGACTGCAGAAATCAACTCTAATCTTAGTTATGCTATATAAACAAATATGCTAACAAGACAAGATAAAAGGCCTACCTCATCCAGACGTTCGATGAAGTCCACCATTGAGCACTTGACTCAAAGCAATACACCTGCAACTTGTCCTCAACAACCAAGAAATGCAAGGATATGGTGATAATATATAATGTTAGCACATTCAATAGCATAATACATCAATATTCATAACAAATACTCCCATGGAATAACAATTCAAATATTTGCAAGATATTAATTGGACGAGAAAAGAACATTTCTATTAAAATGTAATCAGTAGAAGTGAATGAATTACAAACTTCTGTGTTGGCACGGTCCAGAACCGAGAAACTAAGTCCCTTCCAGTTGGGCCTCCACCACTTCGATCCTCCACCAAAGGCAAGCTCATATAAGAGAGACAATGAGGTTCTCAATCATGTAGGGAAGAGCTTGGGGGATGAACAATATGTTCAGACTTAAAAGGATAAAGGGATGCAGACTCAATATGAAGTGAATAATTTCTCTAGAGTAACTTTGGTCTCAAAGTTGAATTATTTTCCTCTTTTCAATAGCTCGGATTTGGCCCATTTATAGCCTTCAAGTAGAACTGAAGGGTCAAATTGGAACATTTCCAGTATATGGAAGGTCAAGGATCATGGATCTCGTGATGTGACATGGAAACTCGACACCATTTTTTAATTTTGGGCACAAACCTCGATGTACACGGGTTGTAGTGGTGCACCCTGTGTATACACATGTTGTATAATAGATAGGGTGCATATATGTGGAAAAATAATGTTTTTATCTCTGGGAATTGCAAAAAGGGACTTCAAGTCTATATAGGGAAATGAAAAAAGGCCCTCTGTGCAAGTTTGCATAAGGTGAGGCAAATCTTGTTATAACAGGATCGAGTAGGGAGGAGAAAATTCCCAGCACAGTCCATACGAGATCAAACTTCAGAAAAAGTCAATAGATGCAGCGGAAGCAGGTGGCTCCGAAGATCGTATAGACTAAGAGGGAGTCAAGCTTCAGAGGGAGCATGCAGATTCAGAGTGAGCCTGATCTCAGAGAGAGTCAGTGGCTTAGAAACTTTCATTCAGAAAGTATTCCTCTCAGACTCAGATAGGAGAGAGAGACATCTTCCAGGATTGACAGACAGGTTCCATGAGTTGAGGAGGCTTGATCGAAGCTTCAGAGGCTTCTAGGAGATGTGAGATCTCCTGGGAGGATTCCCTTGTCTCGATAGACCTTGTTGCAGTGACAGAGGAGGCAACTAGTCAGAAGGACTGGGATATAGATTTTGCCTTAGTTCCATAAACCACACATGTTCTCTAGCTATGTGGCACTGATGAGCAACATCATTGATTCAGACCCTTCCACCATTGAAGAAGTTGTTGAGAAGCAGTAATGGAAGGATGCCATGATGGAGTATCAATTCATCACGAAGAATGATGTGTGAGAGGTGGTTCTGAGATCAGAAGGGAAGTCAGTAGTGACTTCCAAGTTGATCTACAAGATCAAACATGCTATAGATGAAAACATAGAGATGTACAAAACTTGATTTGTGGCCTGAGGATTTTCCTAGCAAGAGGGAGAAGATTATGATGAGACATGTTGTAACATATTTTGGAAATTGCTCTACTCAGTATGTTCATCCCAAATGTGTTTGAGGATCACATCTTATTTCCAAATTATCTATAACTTGCATCAGATTTGTTGAAGGTCTTGTAGGGCCTTTTGGGAAGAAAGTTTGTGTTCTGAGGTCTCTCACTATAAGTATGACATCTCTATTTTAAATGTGGCACAATAACACTTGCAATATACAAATGCTTCTAATATGTCATTCTTTCCACAAAGGCAAACAATGGTGTAGAATTTATTTCTACCTGTTTCAACCACAAAGATTTGGAGGAAAGGCACATGACTACTCCGTCCAGTTGTTTTTGGAATCTTTGAACTTTGCCTCCGCTACCTCTTGAGCTTTGGCCAAGTCTCCTTTCCTGTTGGAGGATCTATTTCTGTTGGTAGTAGAGGATTTTATTTCAGAGCATTTGAACATGTTAAACAAACAAAAAAGGAAATTTACAATATCAAGAAATGCCAATCAAAAAATTTTAAAGCAGAGCAAGAGCTCCTTGGCACAACAATACGACTCTCATCTATTTATTTCCGAGGTTGTATGTTAAAGTAATGTTGTTTGACTCCGCCTCTTAATGGATAGGGACAATGGAGGATGCTATAGAGTAATTCTTGTCAACTGAAAATGATGCTAAGTTACATGGAGAAATGTGCAGGCAACTTGTTAGGCTTGTCTTTAAAATGATGAAAATATTCCCTGCATGGAAGAAACATGTCCAAGGCAGGATGCATTATTGACCGAGTATCATCATTGCAAGAACTTCAGAGCAAACATGATGAACTTGAAGACAAAATCTTCAGGAAAGAGAAGCACTGGAAGCTTAATATCAGAAGTTGTATGATCCACTGTATTCAAAGCAATTTGAAATTGTAAATGGTATCACTGATGTTAAAGGAAAGGACGAGCCTGAGATTAATACTACAACTGATGAGAACAAAGAAGAAGAGAAAGCGGGTTCCCGAGTTTTGGCTTACTGCAAATTAAAACCAACGAAGCGTTTTCAGTACAGACCGTGATGAAGATGCTCTGAAGGATATTAAGTGTTGCATAATTAATAACTGCCAAGGGTTTCAAGATTGATTTTTACTTGACATGAATCCCTTTTTCAAGAATTCTATGTTGACAATGATCTACCACATGATTGATGATAACGAACCCTTTTTCAGGAGCGGGGAATAGGGACAGAGATTGATTGGTATCCGGGAAAAAATGTGACACAAAAGCTTATGAAGAAGGAGCGAAAAATGCAAAACCCGTGACAAAAACAGAACAATGTGAAAGCTTATCAATTTATTTAGCCCACCATGAGTTCCAGAAGATGACAAAGAACTCAATGAAGAAACCGTTGAGAACCTTCAGGATATGATGGAGCAAGACTATGAAATTGGTTCAACTATCATATGCCATGTCATGGTTTACTGGAGAGGCTTGTTAACTGATGACTTGGAGGATGCGGACGAAGATGAAGAAGATGAATTCCATGAAAGGCAACATTGTTCAAAGACGTGGACCAGCTAGAGAGCAACCTCTTGAGTGCAAACAACAAATAAATCACCAAATACATTACAACACATGCCGCATGCACAAAACACCACGAAGAGCACCAATCTCGCCATTTTGGGATTTTGACCATCGTTTTGACATTATGCCACTTCCTTCAAAAGTCCGAAATCCGAATTCATGGTTCCAATCATTACGCCGACGGGTAGGGTTCTGTTTGTTAATATTTTGATTATATTAATAGATTTCGGACATGGTCTTTTGATGGCATCAAATCGCAAACCCTGTAATGGAATTGAATAGACTCTCGCCTTTGGAATCCCAATCCTAGACAAAATCATTTAACCGTAAAAATGAGCGTGGGTCATATCCTTTGGCATTCGTTTTGGCTCCAACACGAGAACTTGCAAAACAAGTTGATAAAGAATCTTCTCCAGGCTGTTATGGGGGTTTACCTATAATGAGCCAAATCAATCTTCTTGAAAACGTTTTAGATATTGTTGTCGGAACATCGGGTTGCATTTTTTGATATAATCAATCGAGGTGCATCAGTCTTGTCAGAAGTATAGTTTATTGTTTTGGATGAGCAGACCAGATACTTAAGGTGAGCTTTGATGAAGACGTTGCCGAAAAAATGCCAGAGTATGTTTTTTTTGCTACAATGCATGTCTGGGTGCAGAGGCTTTCGAGGAAATATTTAAATGTGTCGTTTTAAATCAAACAAAGCGAGATGATGATAGTCTATCAATGGCACTGGGTCGGGTCCTTTCCTGTGAATTTTTGCATGGTAATATTTCACTGAATCAGCGAGAGAAGACTCTTGCTGGCTTTCGCGAAGGGATGCTTTAACGCGCTAATTGCTACTGATGTAGTTGTCCATGGTCTTGATATTCCTAATATTGATCTGGTTATTCATTATGAACTCCCGATAACTTCAGAGATTTTTGCGCATGGAGGCAAATCAAATGCATACACTGTTATAAATAGTTCGGAAATTAGGATTTTGTTTGTGCTTTAAAAATTTGTTCAGATTACTATTTTGATTAGTTAAAGACAATTGAAGTTAGTTCATTTTATGTTAGGTATCCTATGACGCGGATTCAACCACCTTGAGAGAGGGAATTTATATAGAGGTTCATCCATTATAATAGAGGGGCAGGGGGGGGAACCTCTTTTGGAGAGAGCTCCTTTTGAAACACTAAGATATTTTGAAAACCCGGAATGGAGTTATACAGACGACGTGTTCACTTGATATTGTGAGATTCATCACGGTCGATTTTTTCAGTATGTTCTTTATGTTGTCATTGTCATATTGTCTATCTCTTCATTTTTTCAACTGAGTTAAAATTTGTTTGGAATTCATTTTATATGCTCCTTACACATAGTTGATATATATGTGTTGTGTTTCCATGATGACTAATCAAAATTCACTCCAGATAAGTGCTCTGCATCTAGTTGTCAGCCTTTAGTCTTTTTCCTCTAAAGTTGTAGTGAAAATTCATCCTTGATCGATGCTTTCACTGTGATGGCCTTTTTCCTTTTCTTTTTCTGCTACTATATCATGATTATTAATTGTTGAAAGATAGACTTAATTTGCCTCATTTTCCACAAGTAATACGATCACTGCTATGATCTCTTTTCTTTGGTTTTCACTTGACTCCATCACCCAATAGGTCTTTTCAAATCTATGCAACCCCCAACCTTATTAAAAATCTTCTCTGATAAGAAATCTGTCCTTCTTACTGTGATTACTGAATATTCCTGGGTAAAGAGCCCTTGGCTGTTGAGAGAACTCTCTTTGAGTGTATTAGGTCAGAAGTACACTCTAAATCAATTTTCAGGGATTAGCTTGTTGCAACCCAAGTCAAGCTCCAAACAACAAATAAATTTTTCTTTTAAAAATATTCGAAGGCTTGGCTCTATTACAGCCTAGAGTCAACTCTTGCGAAAACATTTTTTGGCGCCGTTGCCGGGGGACGGAGGACGAAGTTATCTTCCCTGGGATACAACAAAGGTTCGGATCTATTTCCTGTTGGTAAACAAGGGATAGATGTTCAGTTGGCTGTGATTGTTCACCTGACAACTCTTTGGTTCGTAGACTCTACATGTTTTCGTTGGCAACTCCACTGATCTCAAATGTTGAATTCCTTCATTTCTCAGATTGTTGCAAGACACTAAGTGATGAGGTTCAGAGTTTTTGCAGGTCACTTTATTGATGCAGGCACATGGTCTACTGTTCTTGGCACTTTACCAGAAAGTACCGTCCCTAGATGGAGCCTATGTTGTAACAGATTTTGGAAATTTCTATACTCATTATTTTCATCCCAAATGTGTTTGAGGATCACATCTTATTTCCAAATTATCTATAACTTGCATCAGATTTGTTTAAGGTCTTGTAGGGCCTTTTGGGAAGAAAGTTTGTGTTCTGAGGTCTCTCACTGTAAGTATGACATCTCTATTTTAAATGCGGCACAATAACACTTGCAATATACAGATGCTTCTAATATGTCATTCTTTCCACAAAGGCAAACAATTGTGTAGAATTTATTTCTACCTGTTTCAACCACAAAGATTTGAATGAGGAAAGGCACATGACTACTTCATCCAATTGTTTTTGGAATCTTTGAACTTTGCCTCCGCCACCTCTTGAGATTTGGCCAAGTTTCCTTTCCTGTTGGAGGATCTATTTCTGTTGGTAGTAGAGGATTTTATTTCAGAGCATTTGAACCTGTTAAACAAACAGAAAAGGAAATTTACAATATCAAGAAATGCTAATCAAAAAATTTTAAAGCAGGGCAGGAGCTCCTTGGCACAACAATACGACTCTCATCCATTTATTGTCGAGGTTGTATGTTAAAGTAATGTTGTTTGACTCCGCCTCTTAATGGATAGGGACAATGGAGGCTGCTATAGAGTAATTCTTGTCAGTTGAAAATGATGCTAAGTTACATGGAGAAATGTACAGGCAACTTGTTAGGCTTGTGTTTAAAATGATGAAAATATTCCCTGCATGGAAGCAACACGTCCAAGGCGGGATGCATTATTGACCGAGTATCAGCATTGCAAGAACTTCAGAGCAAACATGATGAACTTGAAGCAAAATTCTTCAGGAAAGAGTAGCACTGGAAGCTTAATATCAGAAGTTGTATGATCCACTGTATTCAAAGCGATTTGAAATTGTAAATGGTATCACTGATGTTGAAGGAAAGGACGAGCCTGAGATTAATACTACAACTGATGAGAACAAAGAAGAAGAGAAAGAGAGTTCTCGAGTTTTGGCTCATTGCAAATTAAAACCAACGAAGCATTTTCAGTACAGACCGTGATGAAGATGCTCTGAAGGATATTAAGTGTTGCATAATTAATAACTGCCAAGGGTTTCAAGATTGATTTTTACTTGACACAAATCCCTTTTTCAAGAATTCTGTGTTGACAACGATCTACCACATGATTGATGATAACAAACCCTTTTTCTGGAGCGGGGAATAGGGACAGAGATTGATTGGTATCCGGGGAAAAATGTGATACACAATCTTATGAAGAAGGAGTGAAAAATGCAAAACCCGTGACAAAAACAGAACAACGTGAAAGCTTCTTCAATTTCTTTAGCCCACCACGAGTTCCAGGAGATGACAAAGAACTCAATGAAGAAACCGCTGAGAACCTTCAAGATCTGATGGAGTAGGACTATGACATTGGTTCAACTATCAGATGTTGTGTCATGGTTTACTGGATAGGCTTGTTAACTGATGACTTGGAGGATGCAGAAGAGGATGAAGAAGATGAATTCCACAAAAGGCAACATTGTTCAAAGATGTGGACTGGCTAGAGAGCAACCTCTTGAGTGCAAACAACAAATAAATCACCAAATACATTACAACACCTGCCGCATGCACGAAACACCACGAAGAGCATCAATCTCGCCATTTCAGTATTTTGACCATCGTTTTGACATTATGCCACTTCCTCCGAAAGTCCGAAAGCCAAATTCATGGTTCCAATCATTGCGCCGACGGGTAGGGTTCCGTTTATTAATATTTTGATTATATTAATCGATTTCGGACAAGGTCTTTTGATGGCATCAAATCGCAGAGCCTGTAATGGAACTGGATAGACTCTCGCCTTTGGAATCCCAATCCTGGAAAAAACCATTTAACCGTAAAAATGAGCGTGGGTCATATCCTTTGGCATTCATTTGGCTCCAACACGAGAACTTGCAAAACATGTTGATAAAGAATCTTCTCCAGGCTGTTATGGGGGTTTACCTATAATGAGCCAAATCAATATTCTTGAAAAAGTTTTAGATATTGTTGTGGGAACACCTGGTTGCATTTTTTGATATAATCAATTGAGGTGCACTAGTCTTGTCAGAAGTACAGTTTATTGTTTTGGATGAGTGGACCAGATACTTAAGGTGAGCTTTGATGAAGATGTTGCCGAAAAAACGTCAGAGTGTGTTTTTTCTGCTACAATGCATGTCTGGGTGCAGAGGCTTTCGAGGAAATATTTAAATGTATTGTTTTAAATCAAACAAAGCGAGATATTGATAGTTTGTCAATGGCACTGGGTCGGGTCCTTTCCTGTGAATTTTTGCATGGTGATATTTCACTAAATCAACGAGAGAAGACTCTTGCTGGCTTTCGCGAAGGGACGCTTTACCGCGCTAACTGCTATTGATGTAGCTGTCCGTGGTCTTGATATTCCTAATATTGATCTGGTTATTCATTATGAACTCCCGATAACTTCAGAGATTTTTGCGCATGGAGGCGAATCAAATGCATACACTGTTATAAACAGTTCAGAAATTAGGATTTTGTTTGTTCTTTAAAAATTAGTTCGGATTACTATTTTGATTAGTTAAAGAAGTTGAAGTTAGTTCATTTTCTGTTAGGTATCCTATGACGCGGATTCAACCTCCTTGAGAGAGGGAATTTATATAGAGGTTCATCCATTGTAATAGAGGGGCAGGGGGGGGGGACCTCTTTTGGAGAGAGCTCCTTTTGAAACACTGAGATATTTTGAAAACCCAGAATGGAGTTATGCAGACGACGTGTTCACTTGATATTGTGAGATTCATCACGGTCGATTTTTTCAATATGTTCTTTCTGTTGTCATTGTCATATTGTCTATCTCTTCATTTTTTCAACTGAGTTAAAATTTGTTTGGAATTCATTGTATATGTTCCTTACACACAGTTGATATATATGTGTTGTGTTTCCATGATGACTGGTCAGAATTCACTCCAGATAAGTGCTCTGCATCTAGTTGTCAGCCTTCAGTCTTTTTCCTCTAAAGTTGTAGTGAAAATTCATCCTTGATCAATGCTTTCACTATGATGGTCTTTTTCCTTTTCTTTTTCTGCTACTATATCATGATTATTAATTGTTGAAAGATAGAATTACTTTGCCTCATTTTCCGCAAGTAATACGATCACTGCTATGATCTCTTTTCTTTGGTTTTCACTTGATTCCATCACCCAATAGGTCTTTTCAAATCTGTGCAACCCCCAACCTTATTAAAAATCTTCTCTGATAAGAAATCTGGCCTTCTTACTGTGATTATTGAATATTCCTGGGTAAAGAGCCCTCGGCTGTTGAGAGAACTCTCTTTGAGTGTATTAGGTCAGAAGTACACTCTAAATCAATTTTCAGGGATTGGCTTGCTGCAACCCAAGTCAAGCTCCGAACAACAAATAAATTTTTCTTTTAAAAATGTGCTAAGGCTTGGCTCTATTACAGCCTAGAGTCAACTCTTGCGACAACAAGACACTTTCTCTGGTAGCCAGAAGAAGTGTACATAGAGCAACCACAAGATACATGAGAAGGAGTCTCATGTCTGCATATTGAGGAAGACTTTGTACGGGCTTAAGCAATCACCTAGGGCATGATATGCCAGATCAGAAAGTTATTTGATGGTTTCCCATTGATCCTACATGTGGATGACTCATTTTTTATAGGAGATGAGAATCTCATAGTTGGGTGCATGAGGGAGCTCTCTTCAAAGTTCGAGATGGAATATCTAGGTCTGATGCATTACTTCTTGGGATTGGAAGTGTGGCAGAGATTAGATGAGATTTTTCCTTAGCCAAGGAAAATATATTGTTGAGATTCTACAGAGATTCAGGATAATGGACTGCAAGTCTGTGACCACACTCATGACAACAAATCTGAAGCTCTTGAGTGACAAATCTTCGTATTTGGTGGATCCCACGTTGTACAAATAGTTGATTGGATCCTTGATGTACCTGGTTAACACAAGGCCAGACATATGCTTTGCAGTGAATACCTCGAGTCAACACATGGTTGAACCTAGACAGGTACACTGGATGGCAACAAAGAATATGTTGAGGTACCTTCGTGGTACGGATGGATATGGATTGAGATATTTCTCGGGTGGATATGTGAAGCTACAGGGATATACAGACTCTGGCTGGACAGGGAGTGCAATGGATCGAAAGAGAACTTTTGGATGTTGCTTCATTCTGGGATCAGGCATGATCTCATGGTTGAGCAGGAAGTAGACATTAGTGGCACTCAGTACTTCATAAGCAGAGTATATTGCAGCAAGCATGGTAAGCTGTGAAGTAGTGTGGCTCCGGAAGTTGCTAGTTGGGATATTTGATCTAGAATTGGAGCCAAATTTGAGACATTGTGACAATCAAAGTTGCGTGAAGCTTATTGAGGACCCTGTATTCCTTGACATGTTTAAGCATATAAAGATCAAATATCATTACATCTGAGACATGGTGCAAAGAGGGGTTGTGGAGCTCCAGTACATATCCACAGACGAGCAGATAGCAAACATCCTCACCAAGCCCTTGTCAAGAGTGAAGTATGAGTACTTCAAGGACAAGATTGGAGTGTTGTTGAATGTCCACCATCGTTGAGAGGGAGGTGTGTTGTTTCTTCTCATGTCAGCTAACCCCTCTAGCCAAGGGTTCCCTGGATCAGTCACATGAGGTGACTAAGGGGGTAATGCACTGTTGAACCTACTGAGAGAAGAAACATCACACACGTAGTCGTAAGACTATGGAGGAAACTGTGTGACTCTAGACAGTAGTTGTGTGCTACTTCAGTGGTTGTGTACCACTGGCGGAGACTGTGTGTCTCTGGACAATAGTTGTGTGCTAATACGGTGGATGTATTCCACTGGTGGAGGTTGTGTGACTCCGGACAATAGTTATGTGCTACTTTGGTGGTTGTGTACCATTGGCGGAGACTATGTGTCTCTGGATAGTAGTTATGTGCTACTATGGTGGATGTGTTCCACTGGCGGAGGTTATGTGACTCCATACAGTAATTTTGTGCTACTACGGTGGATGTGTTCCACTGGCAGAGGTTGTGTGACTCTGGACAGTAGTTGTGTGCTACTACAATGGATGTGTTCCACTACCAGTGACTGTGTGTCATTGGACAATAGTTGTGTACTACTTGGCAACAATTGTGATCTATTGGATGACATTGTAGTAGTTGTGTTCTACTAGCTAATTGTCATGGAGATTACCAAATCGTTTGGATGTAGTTGTGTGTGCTACTGTTTGATCGCAGAGATTGT
Organism: Picea engelmannii; assembly: GCA_009831015.1. Classification (NCBI taxonomy): domain Eukaryota; kingdom Viridiplantae; phylum Streptophyta; class Pinopsida; order Pinales; family Pinaceae; genus Picea; species Picea engelmannii. The sequence goes on from ML780250.1 coordinate 210,421, forward strand.
GCCTGATGATTCGAGCTACCAAAGAAATTGTAGTAGCCGTGTGTTTGCTAGCAGATTGCAGAGTAGTCAGTGGACTACCAGATGAAGACATCATGAAAGATGCCTCCCTAGATAAGAGGGAGTGTTGATGTTTTGGTAGCCGCAGGAGGATCTTTCCCCCCTCGATGAAATTTCTTAAATGCAGAGAAGATTCTGGAAGCAAGAGATCCATTGGACAGATGTTGAAATACCCTAGAAGAGAAGTCGGCCTAGAAGAATAAAGTATAATGAAAAGACACCTTCCCAAAAGAGAAGTCGGCCCAACTAGAAGGAGAGGAAGACTATAAATAAGGAGGCGCCTTAGCTCATTTGTTCACTCACTCACACTCTCCCAACTACACAGAAGCAAGGTGCAAGTTTGGAGGAGGTGATGCAGTAGTTGTAGTTGCACAGTTTATTCTTGCTCGGTCTTTTGGTATCTCTCTCTTGTGCATAATCCTTGAGGAGGTGCGCTACCTTTGTATGGTGTTGTTGTTGTAGTTGGGGTGGTATTTCTGGTTAAGCTAGCACTTGTGCTAGGGTTTATCTAATTGGACTTGCTTTATGAACGAAATCTATCTAAGAAAGGTTGTTGGGTTTTTTCCCCCATTTGGGGTTTTTCCAAGATAAATCTCGTGTTATTTTTTGTGTCTTGTTTATGTTGCCACTACTCAGTACATGATATATATGTTAATGGTAACGAAGTAAAAGAACACTAGTAACACTAATTCTTTGTAAATAAGAAAAATCCAATGGTGTGGTTATCACATATTAAGACAAGTCATTACAAATCCCATTATAATACAAAGTGTTTCTTTAACCTAGTGACTCACGTAATTCCAATGATTGGTGATGCATGCATAAGGAGAAGACATAAAATTATTTATGTTTTAGACTGCAAATTGGTTATCTCTGCAATAGCACATTGTACCACCATTAACATGGATGATTTTATCAGTAGATTATATAGATTCTGGCATTCACAAAAATACCTACTTTTACCACAAACCTTGTAAAAATGAGAATCCAATGTTGTCTAGACTCTAGACCATTAAAACATGTTAAAAAATGTTGGATTGACTATTCAATGTTGAATGCTATTGTTAGCACTAGAAGTCACCTCTGGATTGCGGTAGAGGTAAGCCCATTACCCATCCGTTTTTATGTCACAATGAATAAATTTAAAGGGGGGGGGAGGGGGGTGAGGGGTCTAATGGATGCAAACTCGGGATGATATCGCTTTAACTCAGAAAACTGGGTTGGTATGCATAAGCAGATGAGGTCTTGATCTAACTTTGGTTAGTAAGTTGTAGTAAGGGTGAGTAGGGGGAAGAACTAGAGGAGAAAGAAGAGGTCTGTTGTGGACATCCGGTCTTCGAGCAGCCTAAGGAGGAAAAACCCAGAAGACAAGATCCTCTTGGTTCAGAGTTTTAGAGAACTAAATGAAATTATCACTAAATTGAAATCAAACATACATCACAATTCAATAACAACAACTTGACTAGATCATCCATGCACGAGTCATTTAGTGTTGGAGGGAAAAGACAACACAAGAGACTGATTAAAACTGGTCGCAATGTCCTTGTGATCAAACCTACATCACAAAAACAAAACTACCCTCAACCGAATCATCCATGCTCGATTGTTTTAACACAGCTGTTACAGAGAGACGGAAGGAAACTGAATTACATTAAACAAGAATTCTCAAATACATATACATAACCAGAAGAACCAGAGCTTCATTAAAACTTTACCATGCAGGAGCGTAGCTCAACCATCGACCTTAACAAAATATCAAAACTGAGTATATATACTCAAAACTGTTGCAACTACTAGGAGCGTGATTGGACCCTTGCATTCAAAGCTTCCAATCGGCGCCCGCTCTACCAGATTGTGTAGGCATTCTTCTGTCAGACGTGAGCTCATATCAGCATGGGTTTTGCAGGAAAATCTGCTCGCAGGAGTACCACGGGCTGTTGGTTCAGTCCCCACGGTTGGACCTTCCATCCCTTCCATTTATGCAGTGAGTCGAGGTTTCAACCACCACTCCTTTTTTCATTAACATCCTTCATCAGGATCAGGACGGGACTTAACGCCCAGGGATCTACCATGCACTGCTAGCGGCCCTTCGAGTCAACCTGGCACTTTGAAACCATGATGGTCTCGTTCTTTAACTCACATGGGCATCTTCAGCTTTTGGTGCAGGTCTCATGAAATTCACACTCTTTCCTTCGCGCTTCCAAATCTCCTGGCGTCATCTTCTCCTTCGCCGCATTTTTCCTGCATGCGACCTCGGGCCATGACCATGGGCCAAACTCCTAGGCGCATCGCGATTTTGCGTTTCGGGGGCCTTCATATCACTTAACTACACTTTCCTGATACTCGATATTGCGAAATTTCCCTTCTTCAGATCGATGGTCGGATTTGCTATGCATCTGATGGCCACGATTGCTCCCAAAACTTCCAAAATTCACTTCCGCGAACCATCAGATCGGCTGCCACCTGTCCCTATAAGATCCACGGTCTAGATCTAATCTTCATCGTATCGGGACTTCGCGTCTCGGGAAGTTGAAAGGCTACTCACCTCCCTTCCCCCGATTCTCGAATCTCCGACTTCGCTAGAGTCAGATCAAAGGTCCATGTCTTTCCTCGATCCAACAGCCCAGATCATTTCGGGAGTTTGCAACTCGCGAGTCCTTACGACTCTACTGTTGGACTTTTTCGATTCACGAAACCGCGAAATCATTGATCCAGCGCCACATGCCCTTCTGAATTGAATGGTCCAGATCATTTCGCGAGTTCGGACTTCGCTAGTTCTAACAACCCTTGCCTCTGCACTTCCCGAGTTCTGAAACCACGAAATGTTGATCTTTCACCACGTGCCCTTCCCAGCGCCAACGGCTAGGATTGACCTCGCGACTTCGGACCTTTGTCTAACGTTAAACTTCGTGCAACTTTATGATCCCGATCGCCTGAGGACTGCAAATCTGGACCTTGAATGGAATCTCCTCCGCTGAGAACTGAACTTGCTCGCTCGCTTGATTTGAGTCCATATTAGACCGATGCAAGTGTTGCTTTGTGCTCATGGCTGCGACCTGCAACCCTTGACAACTTAATGTGATAACATTTGGCTCCACAAGGGATGGCATGCTCCGTGTGAGCTACCAAGAACACACAGTTCCAGTGCCTTAGTTGTTGGGCTATGAAGTCATGCTCAAAAAATATCCTGCTAAGAAATAAAAGCCGACAAGCACACTATCCTAAAAACGAAAACAAAACACATGGGCTCCAGGAGGAGCTTATTTATGTACATTCCTAGACTAAATGGTTTTTTACATAGTGCTAGGTAAAAGTGAATTTCCACCAGAGCCATTCAAGTAATTTCCTAACTGGAAGACCATTTATTCTATCGGTGATCAATAGCAGATAATGCAACTGTGACAACAGAACGGTTACATCCTTCAACTTCTCTCCAAAGGCTGAAGTTGAGATAAAGTTGGGCAGCTCCAAGATATGAAGGAAATACCACTCCAAGTACTCGCCGACAGGATCATAGAATGAGTGGCAAACTCCAGAAAGTTTGTAACAGACAACCTGTTCTGCTCCATAGCTACTCACACAGGGTTGAAGATCTGGTAAGAACAGGTGGGTGAACAGTCGATGTAGGTTGACTGGCCTTGGGCAATGGTTGTTCACTGACAGGCTTTGTACATGAGATAAACTTCCCCTCTGGCTCTTCCTCTTCTTCATGGATTTCCCAAGGATCAAATCTATAATCATCATAAACAGGGCTCGTGGGAAAACTATTTTCTTCAATCTGTTGCTCAGTGACTTCTGCAGGCCAAGGGCAGTTGATTTCCTCACAATATTTTTCTTTATTGAATAGAGGATAAGACTCTGTTGTATGTTCTTGAAAATCCTGCATATCCATCTCAGAATCTGATTCATAGTTGTCATACATAGGCTGGCTGGTGCCAGGTGAGATCTGCTTGTTTACAACCTCTGAACAGGAGATAAACTGTGCATTTAGCTTCTCCCTTTCTCCTTCATGGCTCTCCCAAGGATCAGATTCACAATCATAATAAACAGGAACCATGGGAGAGCAATGCTCTTCGTCATCTTCGTCGGGATATTCATCGCAAGTTGTTTGTTCTTGGCCAGTATCCAAAATCACTTCTTCGTCATAAGAAAGGCTACCAAGAACCTTTGTTTTGAGGACCGAAATATCCTCTGCATCTCCATAAGAGCAGCAAGCACGATCTGCCCTCAATTCCTCTATTCTTGCAGAAAGTGATCGTATCAACTCCATCAGCTCCTCCGGGGGATGTCCCTCATCCTCACAGCTTTCATTCGAAACAGTCATATCTTGATCATTGTCCTCGTATTCTTCACAACAATTATGACAAATAAACTCAGAGGAATAGAACTTTCGACAATGTCTATTGAAAGTTGCATGAAATTATCCTAGGGAGGAAATGCTAGCAGGAGGTAAGGAGTGATACCACTGACGAGCATCTTCTGTTAATGAGAACACGAACATCTTCATTAATACATCTTCATGATGTATCTCCCACTAATGCATGAGTTCATGAAACTCATGGAAGTGCTGAGCAGGGTTGTCCTCTTTACGCTCTCTAAATATGAGCAAAAAATCACTCCGTTCATTTGGAGTGGGAACAACATTGGAAAAACCATAAACAACAAAGAAATTAAAAGGAGCAAGCCTTCGAGCCGGGTTTTTTCCATGTCGAACCAGTGGAGTCGTCAATCGATCCTTTAACCATGGAGTCGCCGGGTGAATGATATGTAGAATGAATATGTTTGGTCTTTGTTCACCATCAAAAACTAGATCTGATCGTTGTGTTCTCCCGGGGGGTTGTAGCTGTAGGCAGTCGCACTGCAACAGTGGAGTCACCTCAGTGGATTCGCCAGGTGCAAGCACAATCTTCAAAGGTTCTAATGTCTTATGCACCTTCAAAATCAAAAGTTTGTTGTCGTTCTACCCAAGGAAAATCTTCAATTCGTCTCCAACAACGGCGCCAAAAATGTTAGCACTAGAAGTCACCTCTGGATTGCGGCAGAGGTAAGCCCAGTACCCATCAGTTTTTATGTCACAATGAATAAATTTAAAGGGGGGGGTCTAATGGATGCAAACTTAGGATGATATCACTTTAACTCGGAAAACTGGGCCGGTATGCATAAGCAGATGAGGTCTTGATCTAACTTTGGTCAGTAAGTTGTAGTAAGGGTGAGTAGGGGGAAAAACTTGAGGAGAATGAAGAGCTCTGTTGTGGACATCCGGTCTTCCAGAAGCCTAAGGAGGAAAAACCCAGAAGACAAGATCCTCTTGGTTCAGAGTTTTAGGGAACTGAATGAAATTATCACTGAACTGAAATCAAACATACATCACAATTCAATAACAACTACTCGACTAGATCATCCATGCACGAGGCATTCAGTGTTGGAGGGAAAAGACAACACAAGAGACTGATTAAAACTGGTCGCGATGTCCCTGTGATCAAACCTACATCACAAAAACATAAGTACCCTCGACTAGATCATTCATGCCCGAGTGTTCTAACACAGGTGTTACAAAGAGACGGAAGGAAACTAACTTACATTAAACAAGAAGTCTCAAATACAGATACATAACCAGAAGAACCAAAGCTTCATTAAAACTTTACCATGCGGGAGCGTAGCTCAACCATCGACCTTAACAAAATATCAAAACTGAGTATATATATTCAAAACTGTTGCAACTACTAGGAGTGTGATCGAACCCCTGCATTCAAAGCTTCCAGACGACGCTCGCTCTGCCAGACTGTGCGAGCATTCTTCTGTTAGACACAAGCTCAGATCAGCATGGGTTTTGCAGGAAAATTTGCTCACAGGGGTACCACAGGCTAACGGTTCAGTCCCCACGGTCGGAACTTCCATACCTTCCATTTATGGAGTGAGTCGAGGTTTCAACCACCACTCCTTTTTTCATTAACTTCCTTCATCGGGATCAGAACGGGACTTAACGCCTAGGGATCTACCATGCACTGTTGGCAACCCTTCGAGTCAACCCGACACCTTGAAACCATGATGATCTCGTTCTTTAACTCACACGGGCATCTTCGGCTTTTGGTGCAGGTCTCATGAAATTCACACTCTTTCCTTCGCGCTTTCAAAGCTCCTGGTGACAGCTTCTCCTTCACCGCATTTTTCTTGCATGCGACCTCGGGCCATGACCATGGGCCCAATTCATGGGCGGATCACGATTTCACATTTCGGGGGCCTTCACATCACTTGAATACACTCTCCCGATACTCGATATTGCGAAATTTCCCTTCTTCAGATCGACGATCGGATTTTCTATGCGTCTGACGACCACGATTGCTCCCAAAACTCCCGAAATTCACTTCCGCGAACCATCAGATTGGTTACCACCTGTCCCTATAAGATCCATGGTCCAGATCTAATCTTCATCGTATTGGGACCTCGCGTCTCAGGAAGTTGAAAGGCTACTCACCTCCCTTCCCCCGATTCTCGAATCTCCGACTTCGCTAGAGTCAGATCAAAGGTCCACGGCTTTCCTTAATCCAACGGCCCAGATCATTTCGTGAGTTTGCACCTCGCGAGTCCTTACAACTTTGCCCTTGGAATTTTCCGACTCGCGAAAACGTGAAATCGTTGATCCAGCACCACGTGCCCTTCTGAATTGAACGGTCCAGATCATTTCACGAGTTCGGACTTCGCGAGTTTTAACAACCCTTGCCTCTGCACTTCCCGAGTTCTAAAACCGTGAAATGTTGATCTTTCACCACGTGCCCTTCCCAACACCAATGGCTAGGATTGACCTCGCGACTTTGGACCTTTGTTTGACGTTAAACTTCGCGCAACTTTATGATCCCGATCACCTGAGGATCGCAAATCTGGACCTTGAATGGAATCTCCTCCGCTGAGAACTGAACTTGCTCCCTCGCTTGATTTGAGTCCATATTAGACCACTCCAAGTGTTTCTTTGTGCTCATGGCTGCGACCTGCAGCCCTTGACAACTTAATGCGATAACAACTACCATTACCTATGTTAGAATATAGAGGATTGTGCTCGTTTAACCATTGACAATACCCTCGTCACCCAACCACAGGCCGAAACCACCCTCTGAGCACCTTGACCTTGACCGAGAAGAGAATCCTGGTAGCAATCAATAGCCAAGAGAGGCTAAATGCACCAAGCAAGAGAATAGAAACTAAACTGAATAGATGATCCCACCCAGAAGCTAGCGCACCACTTTCCCAGCTCTCCCGGAATCTTGCGCACCAAACTGTTGCTGCCTGCAACTGCCTGCGCAGATTTAGCTCTCACTGCAACTGCTGAGATGTGAAATAATGAAACTGGCGCCCTGTATTTATAATGGACTGGCCAGTCTAACTAGGGCCGACTTCTCCTTATGGGGCATCAATAAATTCAATTTAAATATATTTGTTCAGCCAACAACTTGTCTAGGGTTTCCTTTAATTATTTGCTTCCTTCCGGAGGATTTTAGTCTCGTCATAGGTCACAATAGAGGTTCATACCTCTCGAAGCTACCATAATATTAACACTCCCTCCTAGCTAGG